>CATOBL010000205.1:0-50536 GCA_951394255.1 Polyploca ridens | reverse complement strand
GATACTAAACAGGAAAACAAAATCACAGAACACAGTGTAAAGCGGATATAATGATACACCCGCAATTCTTGTAAACGGCTTATTTGAACGCCTTCGAGTCTCGTTGTTCTATGTTAATGTGAGTAACTTACAGGTTTGTGAGTGAAGGAGTCCATACTTGATTTGATAGTCGGCTGCTAAACGCGCGCCGTTGCTCGCGGACGTAATTGCGCTGAAAGGCCTCAATTTGAGGCGCGTTTGTGCCGCGTTTGGGTCTAAATAAGACGTCGCTGCACGGAGTGGTAAAGAGGCCGCATTACTCTTATTGAAGCCTGAGGCCTGCATTATCTGTTCGCCGAGGGCGTCCGCTCGCGCTCGCACGACATAGGACCTAGTAAAGTCAATTTAACCTCACAACCTAAACGCTTACATTCGCTGTTTCGAAATCTTTACCTAATTAGTGCATTAAACTTATGTCTTGTATATCCAACTATAGACATTTAAAGCTATGTTTTGCACAACTCATTTATTTTGTTACACATGAGAACAGAGGGTCTATTAAAGATACTGATGACAATATACATTCTAAATAACTAAATCCATTATATTATAATACGCTGATCCATAGTCTATTATTTATGACGCTATAAATTGCATGTTGGGACAACTATTTGTGTGTATCTAATTTCATAGTTATTAGTGAGTAATATCTAACGTCATTTCCATTACATAAGTTAGTATGTATGTATAATCTAATTTAGAATTCAACAGTATGACCCGTTAACGTGAAGGGGCGTACCTGGGCACGACGCGAGCTCTGCGCCAGTGATCGCGTCATCTCATCCACACCACGTGAGGTTCTCGGCTCTTTTGTAGGTACGCAATGCTCGAGCCACGCTATGCTGTGCCCATATTTTCGCGGCGATGTCACAGATCCCGAAAGGTCGGTGAACTGAAACTCCATTGTTTTGTGTTGCGTCAACGTATCGTATCGTCTGCCTCGAGGTACAATGAATCGAATTTGTACCGTATTATTGTTACAGCAATTTATTGCGTGACTGATAATAGCTAGGATTATTAGATGAATAATTTTAATCGTCAACTATTAAATCTGGTAGTGGTGTTTGTTGAAATTAACAAATTAACATGTCAACATCGCTCGCATCCCGACGCGACGCGACGCGTTGATGTCGCAAGTACGGACATGTGAGAGGTGAGGTGGATATAATTAGTGTTATTATTAGCGACCTTTGCTTAAATCAATGATTCATTTTAACTTGTTTATTTCACATTTAAATATTTCCGTAGTTCAGTTAAAAGTGTAATAATATAAAAAATATACCTACCCTACCTATAACATAAATAATAATTGAATTCGCATTTCGCATTTCTCAACCGATTCTCGTGAAATTTTGTGAGCAGGTTGTGGATTTCTTGGTCGATTATGTATTTGGAATTTTTTCAAAATGGCGGTGCCATGGGTTTTGAAATAAGGATTTTGTTTTAGGGTGTGCGGTGAACATTTATTCAATCTTAAAGACATCGACTCGTAAATAAACGTATCTAAGATGATTTTAGCGTAAAAGTAAGTTGTTAACAGATCTCAGCATTAGTATCTGTGTCTTAAAAGATAAGCTCAGATGACCTATTGATTACTCAGACAGAACAATATGGTCTAATAAAGAGGATAGCATTATTCCTGTGTCTCGTAATTCTCGGAGGCATGGCCGTGGTGACAATCACCCTTCGAACGGAGTCGTTTATCTCATGGTGACTTCTTAAATGGATATAATGTTTAGGAGCGCGAGACGCACCGGTGAGCACGAATTGACAATAAGAGCAAAGTTCAGCGCGGTTCAGGTCTCGAGAGGAATGTGGGGGTGCCGCGGCGCGGGGTGAGCGTTCGCGAGGTGCTGCGGTACTAACCTCTCCACAAAATCACGATTAAGCACTATTTATATCGACATTTCTTAGATACCTACACCTGTATCAGCCAATAGCGCTGCCACGATCACAAATTAAGCAACGCTACTGGCGAAAATATATTTCAAAGATAATGCTTTATATTGCAAAATGTTATTGTTGTGGTTAGTGAATCAAATAATCATCATCATCATGAGATTATAGATACTGCTGGATCTACAGTGGGTGCTGTACCTACTTATTTTTTCGTACTTATACTCAATTGATTTATTTGTTCTAAGCAGTCATAGTACCTACTGTTTTATAAAGGAAACACATTATAAAGTTTCATTAAATATACATAGACGCATAAAACAAGCTCAAACTATAGGTAGGTATATAGATATCGTTGGACACCTGACAGAAGCGAATGTTAGTAAAATTGGCACGTCTTCCGCATCCACCTTATTCCAGGACGCCCAGGACGCCCAGGGACAAGGCACCGTAGCCTATGGACGCTTGCAACACGAATTGTTGCTGTTGTTACTGATACTGAAATTATTTTATCCGAACTATAACTTGGATGAATGGAGTAACAGTCAATACCTTACCACAACAACTCGATAGATGAATAATAAGTAGGAAAATTATGTATTGCTTACAGCTTGAAACCATACAAATGTTTTGCATAATATATAAATAGTGTAAACTAAGCTGTGCGTAAGGAAAGAGATCTTGGCATTTGCAGAGTAAGCGCCGTGAAAGCAAATACTCATTGATGGTTTTCAGTAAAGCCACTTGTTCCACGCGATGTATCGCTAAGCGATAAACATTATAAAGCTAAGCGATATTGCAAAACATTTCAATAAGTCTCACTTGAGGTTTGTATCAAGATAAAAACCAGCCAAGTGCCCAATTCGAGACTCGCTCTCGTTCTATTATATGTAGTTATGGTAGGCACACTACTGACCAAGGAACTTATTTTTCTTTATTTTTATGTTTGTTTATTTTCACTACAGCTACATTGCTACTATGGGACATTATACAATAGGAATTCCAAATTTCGAACAGTGGTCTAGAAACTAACATTTGTAGTGATATGGGCACTATCCTAGAAAAATATACACACTTATAAAAATGATAGACACTGTTTTTCGCTATTCAAAGAATTATGGAGAAATGGCGAATAATGTCAGCTAGCCGCGGTATCTCTACTAGTAAGTGCCCTTGCGTGACATACGCACAGACAGCAAAGTGACAGCAATAGGGCTCCATTTTGACCTTTTGATACGGAACCCAAAAAATTTAAACAAACAAATGAGATCTTGTGTATTTTAGTTGGATACTCTGTTTGCGGTATGTGGCAATTATAAGTGAAAAGCAATTCAACAACAAAAAATTAACGATTTATTAAATAAACAAACTTGATGTCTATATTTATGTTGTATCGCAACTCATTTGATGTTTTGTGTGTTGCATTCGCAACGAGAGATCAACGAATAATGACCGCCTTGTTCTGTGTTTACATAATTGACAATAAATAAGGGACTTGCAACGGGGTCACTGGGTCAACACTCGACACCAGTAACAAGCACACACTAAAACGAGATCGTCTTCTAAGTGATCGTGTGGAATACCTATTGGCGAAAGTAACGGCGGAATGCCACAAACTGTGTTCACGCATGACCCGCGGGTCAGCCGCACACATTCTGACACATGTCAATTAAGGGGCTCACCGCGCCAGCGCCGCCGGCCCGGGATTGAGTGCTTGGACATGTTTGTGGAAACCTTCCTCGCGACGATTGATTCATTACTCCATCTACTCCAAACACCGAACATAATTTACTGCATTGCCAACATTCTTAGAAAAGGCGTCATTTGTTAATCCATTAATGAAGACTCATTGATAAATTAATATTTTCATCTATAATTGAACTGTTTTACAAAAAACTTAAAACGACTTCAAAGTACACTAAGAAGTAATTAAATCCTGATCTGATGACAATGGGACCAAACGGGAAGTGTACCCTTTCAAATAAAATAAATAAATTCCAAATCGGTTAATAAATGACTGAGTTATGAGGTAACAAACATAAAAAAAAGAAAATACCAAATTTTTTTTTTAAGTCGGTTAATAAAAATATACAAAACTAGTAGAGAACAAATAACATGGCCAGAGTACTGACGAGCTGACAATTATAGAGTTTGCAACAAAGTACATTTGTTCTTTGAGTGTAACCAATGATATACAGCTAGTTCGTTATTTCTCAAGTGTGTCTGTTGGCAATTTACCGGCTCTGAGATCGATCAGCTCCTATTATTGGAAGAGGTCGGACGTGTACAAACATCGATTTCGTGTCGTTAATCTGTGGTTCGTCCCCGCCGAGGTGAGAGCCGACACCGCGGGCTCACCTCACGTATCGCACTAAACATAACGACGTGTAATCATAATGATACCCTCTAATCCGCAACGAGATAAAGAACGGCCGGTGGTTGCAATAACGACCCTAATTGTTCGGTAAGTGGCTATTTTCTTTGCAAACGATGCTGTGGTTTTCAAATATACGCTTGGGTTTTAATGTTGGCAAATTAGATATATACGTATTCTGAAATATTTGAGCTGCCTATATTAATGAAAGCTGACTATAAATATGGACAGCCATATACGTAGATTACTTAACTTTGTAACAAATAACCTTTTCATAAATAGTAACTTCAATGGTTCCAATCTAAAATATCATCGTTCACCGCTAAGAAAACCCCATTGCCTGTGGCTCCAAAATTCCAGAATACTTCCTTGAACATCAGTCAAATCATCGGGATCCTTGGCGTCGACATCTCTAGCGACGTTATGTTCCGAAGTCATTTGGAGGACAAGGTTAAGCTGGCATCCAAAAAGCTTGGAGTGCTCAACAGAGCGAGGGAGTACTTCACATCGGGTCAAAGGCTGCAACTTTATAAGTCGCAGGTCCGTCCTCATATGGAGTACTGCTGTCATCTATGGGCGGGAGCTCCTGGGTACCAGCTTGGGCCTTTAGACTCGGTTCAGCGACGTGCCATCACAATTGTTGTCGATCCCGGGCTCACAAGCGGTTTAGAGCCACTCAGTCTGAGGAGAGACTTTGCCTCGTTATGTGTGCTCTACCGCTTCTACAACGGAGAGTGTTCTAAGGAATTATTCGACATGATGCCCACGGCTACCTTTCACCATCGCAGCTCTCGCCATCGACAGGGAGTCCATCCACACACATTGAAACCAGAATTGTTTCGAACTGTGCGGGCTAAAAGGAGTTTTCTTCCGCGGATGCTCGGACTGTGGAATGAGCTCCCTGCCGTGGTTTTCCCAATGGAGTACAGCATGGGGTTCTTCAAAAAGAGTGTGAAGCGGTTTCTTCAGGGTCGGCAACGCGCGAGTGATACCCCTGGTGTTGCAAGCGTCCATAGGCTACGGTAACTGCTTACCATCAGGCGGGCCGTATGCTTGTTTGCCACCTAAGTGGTATACAAAAAAAAAAAAACGTGGTTGCAAACAAACTTTGGTTGCTTTCCCAACTGTAAAACTTGCAAACGAATCACATAATCAACCAATATCAAATGGAAACTGTAGCATCAAGGCTTTGCAATAGTTTTTCTGATGTCATCGTCGCATTTTCTATGCATTATTTCATACGACTCCTGTTCCTGCGCGTGAGTAGGGTTGCCAGAGCTCATCGGCGATGGAGGACGGATCAGTAACGCGTGAGTGATGCCTCGTGTGTAGGCCCGTATACAGGGGCTCCCCAACATCATTATTTTAATGTCGTACTAATACTAAAACAAAATCCCACCAAAAACATTTTTATGTAAAGTTTTGCCAAGACATATGGCTCGCACTGGCAACAAGTTATCATGTAGAGCCAAGCTTATAACTCTACATGCCCTACCTTCACAAACTCTACCCACCGTAGTCAAAATATGTGGCTTGGCCGTTTCACTACTACAAGAACTTTTGTATAACAAAAAAGTAATGAACAGTGAATACATTTTTCACCTTTTTTTTTTTTTTTTGCACCTGGCAACCCTGACTACTTGGTTGTCAAAATTTTCTCTAATATTTAAATATTAAAATTAAGTTATTTATATCATTATTTTAATTAATAAACGTAATAAATCAATAAAACACTAATAAATACATTGTGTGGAGTGTGGGTTTTCAAATTGGAGCTGTATAACGCCAGTAACAAATCAATAAAAAGGACCTGTCAAACAAAACGGATAAAATTCGAACATAAATCGCCAAAAACCTGGGGAGTATTTTGTTTTAATTGATACGTGTAACTATAGTTCTCAATATTTTCGCTAATCAACTGCGTGTACGGTACACTACACATCGCTCACATACGTAACGTGAGCTACTTCCATCACACACCCATTGGCGCCGTAAGTCTCTCTTTGTTTGACAATAAGTGGAAGCAAAGTTGTAGACAATTACACCTGCCACAGACAGTACACATACTCTGAATACGATACAGCATAGGTGCTAGACAATTAGTTGATTAAATCGCTAGAAATACAAGAAAACCTATATTTTTTCTAAAGAATTAAGAGTAGGTAGGTAGTTACTTTGTTAAATTGAAATACAAACATTTATCCTATAAATATTTGTCTGTAAACATAAACTAAAAGGTAACTTCATCGTAATAAGCTAGTAAATACGTTAATATTGTAACAAAGATCAGATCAAACTCAGTAAAACTTCATATCCTTACTCGCTATTCAGCTTCTCTGTGTTTGTGTTGCAGGGTCTGTGGTTTCATAATGTCTAACATGTTGACACGCAAGGCCACTGCCCGTGATATGGAAGAAAAGCTCAGAAAGGCACTACTAGAACTAAAAGCCTCCCAAAACCTCTGCGACAAATTGCAACAAGAGCGTGAGGATAGCGAAGAAGAATTTAAAAACATTCTTAATCAGAACTCTAAATTAAAGAGTGAGTTGGCGGAACTACACAGTAGCTACGCGGACATCCTGGACCAGCGTAACCATCTTCAGGAGACAGTAACATCTTTTAGCGCATGTTGTGATACATATGACCAAGCGCTTAACCGCATCTCTGAGCTTGAGAGTAGCTTAAGTCAAGCTCATAACAATATAAATAAACAAAATTTGGATAATAGCAATCATGAGGTCAACAACACCTTGAGCCTGTATGATGAAATGATAGGGAATGATTCGTGTCAGCAGTCTGTCCAACTTACCTCTATACCTAATTCAATTTCTGATCAACCTATTTATGTTATGTCAAGCCATAATAAGATAAAAAAGTACTTAAGATTGAATAGATTTATTAAAAAATGTTACCGTAGTGCAGCCTTAAGAAGAAATAAACAAAAAAATCTAATAAAAAAACTTAAAATATGTGATCTTAAGTTAAAGAATGGTCTAAAAATATATGACACTGACACACAGCGATTGCTCTCTGACTTAGAGGACAAAGAGCTTTGCTTAAAGGATTTATTCATCAAGTATGAACAATCCCAACAACAAATTAAAGAACACATATTGGCTGCGACTCAATTAGTAGATATGTGTAAGTATAATGAGGATAGATTTGAGTCTCTCGTTAACAACCATACTTGTGGCTGTATGCATGTGTCTGCTGATGAGTCAATGCCAGTTTTACCTGAGGTCTTGCCTGAGATTTTACCTGAGATTTTACCTGAGATTTTACCTGAGATTTTACCTGAGATTTTACCTGAGATTTTACCTGAGATCTTACCTGAGATTTTACCTGAGATTTTACCTGAGGTTTTACCTGGGGATTTGACTGGGGCTGTACCTGAGGTTGGACGAGCTGAGCTGTGTGTGAGTTGTGATTCAGAATCCTCTTTGCAAATTAAATACAAAACAGTAATTTTTACTGATAAAATAGGAGTTAACTTTGGTTCCCTTATTAATAACCATTCAAAACAGCCAGTAGTTAATTATTGTATGCCAGGTGCTTCTTACATGCAGATTATTAAAAGAATAATACAAATGAAATTTGACAACTATACCACAGTTGTAATTTTAGTTGGTCATGGACTAGATGTACATAGGATAGACCTGTTTAATAGCTTTGAGTCCTTACAAAGGTTAGGGGTACTAAAAGTAATGTTATGTGCTTTTCCCTACTCAGTTGACTATACTGACAAACAGAATAGTTATATCATGTTTCTGAATAATGTATTATTTAATTTGACATGTCACAATGACAATATTTTGTTTTTCGACACTAATAAGTTTGTTAGTGGAATAAAATTAAATCGGGATTCACTGAAAATGCCTAGAAGGACGAAAAACCTGATTGCTACATTGATAGCTTATAATATTGATAGTGTTATAGTAAATATAACAAACAGTAGGTTAAGTGACGAAGCAATATTATCTAGTAACTCTAATAATATTGTGATTAATTCTTTAAACATATAGTTTCGACAAAAGAGAAGCCTAGACAAAGTATTGTTTTATTGCATCAGAACATAAATCGCTTCTCTGGCAAAATATATGATATTGAACTTTTATTGGATAAAACCCAGGTTGATATTTTATGCTTTACTGAAACCTGGTTAAAACCTGATATGATGCTCTTTAATATTAACAATTTCACCGTCGCCAGTGCGTTCAACAGAGTGTCTGCTAATGGTGGTGGATCTATTATTTTATTAAACAGCAACATAAAATTCAAAAATCGTACAGATATATGTAGTCATTCTGTGGAGCGCGTCTGTGAGGTGGCATGTGCAGAGATTGAAAGCTCCATCATCGTATGTGTATATAGACCTCCGGCTTCTGATTTTTCTTTGTTTTATTCTATAATAGAAGAGATTCTTAGTAAACTTTTCAAATCCAAAAAGTCTATAGTAGTTTGTGGTGACTTCAATATTGATATTCTTGTTACTTCATCAGATAGAAACAATTTTATTTCTTTATTCAAATCATTTAATATGGATCTTTTGTTTTGTGAACCGACACGGGTAACAGCCACATCTTCAACATGCATTGACAACATTATTACAAATGGGAGTACTTTGGATAAGTTCTTAATTCCTGGTGTTCGCTCGGATCATTTGGCTCAAGTTGTTAGATTGCCCTCTCAAAGCCAAATATTATATGAAGTAAGTAGGGAATTTAGACCAACCACAAAGTACAAGTTAGAGAAATTTAATAGTCATTTAGAATTGAGTCTTGCTAATACCTATTTCGAATCTGATGATCCTAATCATAACTATGAAACATTGTTTACTGAGATTTGTAAAGGATTTAATAAATATTGCCCGATTAAATCTACTAAGGTAACTGATAAACTAAAATTCTGTGATTGGGCCACTAAAGGAATAAGATTGAGTAGAGAAAACATGTATGAACTCTATCGTAAAAAATCAAACACAACTAACGAAGAGTTTCATACATATGTTAGGAATTATTCAAAAATATTTAAATTAGTTTGTAATAGAGCAAAAGCCATTTTCATTGCCAAAAAAGTTAGTGATTCGACTAATAAAATTAAAACGGTGTGGAAAATTATAAACACGGAGACTGGTAAAAATAAAAAGGAAGAAGACACAATTAACCTTAAAATTAATGATAAGTTTATCTCCGATAAATTTGAAGTAGCGAGTGCTTTCGAATCTTTTTTTTCAACAATACCTACTGAAGCCACTAAGTATCTTGCATCTTCACCTAAGAAAGCCGAGTGTCTCCTTAAAGACAATTTCCCAAAACATATTCCCAATTTTTTATTTAAGTTTATTGATGCTAGTGAAATATTAGGAGCTTTCAAGTCTTTGAATATAAAAAATACAGAAGACTTATGGGGCTTATCAGTTAAAGTAATCCACTCAGTTATAACTAGTATAGCACCTATTTTAGCAGCTATTTTTAATCAATGTATTGTTCAGGGTTCTTTCCCCGATTTGATGAAACACAGTAAGATCATTCCTATATTTAAATCTGGGTGCAAAAATAATCCTTCTGATTATAGACCCATCTCTATACTTCCAGCGTTAAGCAAAATCTTTGAGAAAGTTATACTAAATCAATTGTTAACTCATTTCACCAAAAATCAGATTTTACATGATCATCAGTTTGGATTTACAAAAGGCCGGTCTACGACAGACGCTGGTGCTAAACTTTTAAAGCATATTTTTGAAGCCTGGGAGAATTCACAGGATGCGGTTGGCGTATTTTGTGATCTCTCCAAGGCATTTGATTGCGTAGATCACTACACACTAGTTTTAAAACTCCAACACTATGGAGTTCGTGGAGTGGCACTCGATCTTATATCATCTTATCTATCAGGTCGCCAACAAAAAGTAGGTATTAGCGGTACTACGTCCTCAGGGTCTTTAGTGAAAACGGGCGTACCGCAAGGATCAATTTTAGGCCCTTTTTTGTTTCTGGCATATATTAATGATCTGCCCTATATGGTAAATGAATTGTCGGATATAGTTTTATTTGCTGATGACACTTCTCTAATTTTTAAAGTCAATAGGAAAGATACAGACCTTACGCAGCTCAATGACACATTATCAGCTGTATCAAAATGGTTTGCCGCCAATAATCTTATGCTTAACTCCTGTAAAACTAAATGTATAAGGTTTTCTCTCCCTAATGTTGTTAAGAGTGACACTCATATCTTTGTCGATGGTAAAAGACTTGCACTAGTGGATAAGGCAGTTTTTCTCGGCGTTACATTAGACAGTAAAATACAATGGGGTCCTCATATAGAAAGATTAGCTAGTAAACTGAGTTCCGCCGCCTTCGCAGTTAGAAAAATTAGACAAATAACAGATGTGGCTACAGCCAGGTTGGTTTACTTTGCTTATTTCCATAGTTTAATGTCCTACAGTCTTCTGCTGTGGGGCTCAGCTGCAGACTTTGAAACTATATTTATTCTGCAGAAAAGTGCAATTCGCGCAATCTATTGTTTGGGTCCTCGCGAATCACTACGAAGTCGATTCAAGGAATTTAAAATTTTAACGTTACCGTCACAGTACATTTATGAAAATATTATGTTTGTCCGTAAAAACTTAAATTTATTTGAAATTAATAGTAGCCGCCATAACTTCAATACAAGAAATAAAGATAAAATTGTGACACCTAGATTCAGGTTATCTAGAGCTAATAAGTCTTTTCTCGGAAATTGCGTTCGATTCTATAATAAAATCCCACTCGAAGTAACTAAAATGTCTTATGATAAATTCAAAGATTTCATAAAGCAGAGGTTAATTGACAAAGCCTACTATAAGGCGGCTCATTACGTGGAAGACAAGAATATATGGTTGTAGTAGCTTCTCTCTGCACTTGCATCCCCCTGGCTAAGTGACAATTGTACGAATAAGCATAAAATAATAATGTATATATTGTATAAGTATTTGGAAAAAAGCTGTAATATTAAAAGATCTTCCACAAAAAAAAAAAACCTTGCTGAGTTTCTTGCCGGAGTCTTCTCAGTTTAAGTGTATTCCGAACCGGTGGTAAATTCAACTGTATGTACATAACGTTCATAAGTGCCTTACTAGGGCCTAAACTGAATAAATGACTTTTTGATTTTGATTTTGATTTTGACCTTACTCCCATGTGACGGTAGTTTGTGAAGTTAGGGCTTGTAGAGTAAGGGCATGTAGAGTTATAAGCTTGGCTCTACATGAGATCTGATAACTTGTTAACAGTGCGAGCGTTTGAAATTTCAAGTTTTTTTATATTTTTTTATTTATTGTGTACTAATACAAGCTTACATAACCAGCTTTCTAGGACTTCAGGAAGTACCCTAAGAGTTTTGATGATCATCAGTGAATCAGTGACGAAATCGGGGTTTTTTAGATATCAATAAAATCTAAAGTATAAGAGCTATGTTATTGTAACTTAATATGTTTAATAAGTTCACTATTAACATCATGTCCCGAGAATTTTGTTTATCTGGTATAATCCAAACCCAAGTTATGAGGGTTCAAAAAAACGACGAAGCGCTTCGAGAAAAGGTAGGTAGTGCCCTTGCGCTTCGCTTGGCTGTCTTGGCGGATAGGTAGGATAGGCAGATAGGTATATATAACAGCGTGTTTTTTTAGCAGCAATACGTATACAACCGCGCTGTTGCTGCATTTCTGCATGCTGACCGCTCGCCGCGAAATATTTGAAATGACGCCCCGACTCATCGATCAGTTAGAGGTTTAGCCGTGAAAAGGTAACAGACAGAATTACTATCGCATTTATAATATTTGTATGGATATAGTAGGATTTTCTGAAAATTTCATCCCCCTCCCGCGAAAATGTATCCTGGCTACGGGTTAGCGTGTGCTGCAGCCGCCTATATGGCTACAGCAACCGCTTACCATGCTACGGGCAGTATGCTGGCTAACTACTTCGTCGAAAAAAAAAACACGAATCTTATCAAGATACACAACACAAAATACAAAAAAATTACAAAATTTTACAATTTTTGAAACAATAGTACCAACATAATTGGATACGCATTATTTAAACTGCCACTCTAGTAGATAACCCACAATTAATAAGAATTACCATTTAGTAGATCTGTTGTAATTTAATTATTCGGCTGTTATTGAAAACGAGTCTATTTCTAATTGCAAACAAGTTAAATGATTGATCAACATAAAAACCTCGTACCCAGTACATTTAAAGCTACAGCAGTAACTTCAATAGGCCTTCAATATACCCTAACACTATATCATATTTTAACTGGTAAAACAATATAACATTCTATCTAGGAATAATGAAATATTTTCACGAGACGAGTATTATGCTAATTAGTTGTAGCAATTTCCACTTGTGTGATAGCAGTCGACAGTATTTTGCATATGAGCTACAGCTTTAAATTAATTTTAATTACTTTACTAGCTTTAGTAACCTGTTTGAATATTCAAATTATATAGTATGGTACTCACAATTTAATTACTAAATATAATTGTACAATTTTATATGACAGGCAGCATTACACTTGCGTGCAATATATAATGTCGGCGCCATGAGAGTGCTTAAGGCACTGAGCCTGGGAACTATTAGAACTAGAACCGATGCCGAGTGTCGGAAATATTAATTGTCTGTGTATTTTATTATAATGTCTATTCATTATAATCACTTACATAGGTGTGTTTATTAGTTGTCTGGTATTCAAAGTAGGTGCAAGCTCTGCTTGGTCACTTGGTTTTGATGGGTGAGGTGGTCAGGATTATTATTATTCATCTTAATTTGATTGTATTAACTCACCATAATTGTGAACAAGTAAATAAAATTGAAGTGGTTTGTGATGTCAAAATATAAGCTTTTTACTGAATATATATGAAAGTTATGAGGAGTATTTAGTCTACTTTTATTTTAGAAAGACGCGACTGATACCGCCATTCATCAGTTTCCATCCTACAGATTCACCTAATCCCCCCTTTTACCACCTTAGATGCTGAATTTTGAAAATCCTTCAGTGAATGCCTACATTATACACCTGTGAATAGGAACCTGTGTCTAAAATATCAAGTTTCTAGCTGGAGCGTGCGTCAATCAGTCCGTTTCTCCTTTTTATATATAGGATAGATATGTTTGTTTTCCTGGAATTCAGGAGACTGGTTGCGAAGTAAAGAACACCAAAACATTAAGTTGCACTTATTTTAAAACTATTAATTAATTCAATGTCGCAATAAATATAGGTAGGTATATTATTTAAAATATATCGATGATTTGAAACCTGTTCTTTTATTGCACTCGATCATATGCATGCATAATATTTAAAGTGGAATAGTTAAGCAAAATTTATTTCGGTGATTTTTATTATACCTAAGCCATTAACGATGTCTTTATTTTATTGCATTATTTTCAGCATCCCAGCGAGTGAACAAAGATCATATTATATTTAAAAAATCACGTCACAACTCTACTTATCTTCATATTTCTTCAGTATCATAAAGAAAAGCACTATTAAACATGTCAACGGTGCCGACAGTGCCGAGTGAGCTCCTGCTAAACGAGCTGCTGTAACTGGCAAGTCGCAGGCGCAGGCGCAGGTAACCGCCCCAGCACGTTCGCTTATAGCGCGTGATTGCGGCCAATTATTTTCTGTTTATCTCTAATTACGCATGCGCTGCCAACGTTGGCGGTTTATCGACGATCTGCCCTTCGGCCCAAGATCCGATCGTTTTCTAATCAGTTCTCAATCCGCTTTACATGGACCATCACTAGGGCTGAGATAAATCTGCTCATATCAGCCTCTGCGACAATCTCATGAGATTACACTGTAATTACAGACTTTCTAAAAAATATGAGAAATTCGTTCCGTTTGTCATTTTGATTTAATCGGTGAAAATGTGACCCGAGTTAAGTGAATTCTCGGTAGCGACTTTTTGTTGCATGAGCATGAAATATTGCCGTTTTGCATCTGACGCTGGTTGCCGACGACGACGACCCCGACACGGATTCAGCACGGTATCTCGCGTCGTTGTCAGGATGACTTGCTTGCGCGAGGGACATGCGTCTCATTCGCGGCCGCGCGAGCCCGCGGAAGGTATTAATTTATCGGAAACAGAATGACGTGCCAGTTTTTAGTGCGCATTCATGACGGTGAAATTAGGGTGCATTAACGCAACAAGGTCAGCGCGGTCGCTGTGTCCTGTCCGTGCGGTCAGTCGGGCTTTTTAGAAGTCGATGAGCTTTGCGGTTGTGTATTTCCGCAATAATATAATAATAAGCTTGACGTAATTGTAATGAAAGTACGAAGGAATTATGATCATACTTCTGTTTTACAAATTGAAACAACAGTACGATGAAGTTCATTTTGCTCTGCAACAATGTAGGCCGTTGTTTATTTATGGTAAAATTCAAGAAATCTTAAAATAAGGAATCAATTAATTGTAACCTGTCTTGTCAAGTACAAAAATAACATTTATTAAAAACTCAGATAATAAAATTGTTTTTAAATAAACAATTATCTTCGTCCTCGAGTTATCTTGGGGTTTTATCTAGCAGCTGTGCTGTGAGATAAAAAACAAATAGGCACTGCTGCCGCCCGCCTGCCGTTAATCGCAGCATACACCTATATAACTAATCCTTCAATGAACGCTCGGAGGTGACTAACGCCATAGTTACGGTACTCCATCTGACCAGACGAGCGTACTCAACTGAATAGCAATCGGACGGGATCAATTGAATAGGTATAAAGCATCCAAAGCAATATCGTTAAGCTTATATTTATATACTTATAAGTTAGTTTAATACTGCAATAAGGACATTTAAAAGCTATATCAATATCTTTCAAAAGTTTCTGTGCTACACCACAGCCTTGTGGCGCTGTTCAGGGATTTATTTAGCTTTATAAATTGTGGTCTACGGAGTCAAATATTAATAATAATAATTTATTCAACTAGAAAACATACACATTACACACATTATTTAAGACACATAAGATATTTTACTTAACATTAACATAATAAAGTTAAACATTACGACATATAGATATTTATTTTTTTTATTATGTGTAGCAACTGGCAGCGAAGCTAGGCATGAACCTGTGTTATAGCTACCAGTACCCCACCCTCTTTTTAAGCAAACAGTTCTCTAAATGCTAATTGATTCCTTGTAGCGAATAATCCTGTTGTTTATTATATAATGTACAATGTTAGTCACATTACAGACAAACATTGTACACACTGTTTAGTGAATGCCACATAACAGACTTATAGGCACTTAGTATATTTTCAATTAGGTGATCTTTATATGTTTGTTTCATAAATCGCTTTAACTCCCACCCGGCATATTGTATAATATAATCATCTTACTCTATTAGCAGATAATATAACAAATTACGATTTGTTATTATCATAGATTTAAAAGGTACTGTCTACAACGACAGCTCAAGCAATTAAGATCATTGCGATATATTTACACAACCATAAAGCAAATGTACGAAGATATATCTGATGCCTACGCAAACAAAGATATATACAAAGATATTTATGAAGACTTTACACTCAAAGATATATTCATGAATTAAAACATCAGTTTAGTATGTACTTATTAATTGGTTCGCAGACAGGTATTTAGGTGTCTAGGTGATTATTATTTGAGAGTGCAATGCAAGCGCAGTCTAGACGTGCTATTAACGAAAACCAGTGGTCGCTGATGAGATTAGTGAGATCAATTATTCTGTTCTCACGGCCATCGCTACCGGGCGTTCGTTCGCTAGCACTGTGACGTCTATAGGTACCAACAAACTACACTCTATACGAATAATTTATACGAAACTATTAATACACTTCGCAATTTTTTGTTCGGCATTAACCTAATCTTTATGATGATATGATAAATTATCATAAGAAAAGTAACAAGGAAATAATATACACGGAAGAATTGATATAATATTCGAAAAACATGAAACGGTCCTGTGATAATCATCATGAGTGTCGAACTATCTAAGTATATTGATGGCTTAAATCAATATTGAATAAAAACCAATTTATTTCTACATTTCAAGGTCATCTAGAATGAAATCAATAAGACAAAAAATATCATTAATTTGTAGACACATTTGTCATTTATGTCACTGAAAACGTACGTATTTATTAAAAACTAAAATTGTTAGATCATCAAATGACTATAAGTTTAAAATGTTAATAACATTGAATTATTACGCTGTTAATAAGTATTAAATATGCCGTCACCGTCTCGCAGCAGGCGCATGACGCACTTGTATTTAGCGGTCGAGTTTGTGTATCGGGAGTGTCCGCTCCCACGATGCACAGATAAGATTGCGAATGACTGATGCGTAGGACAATATGTAATAGATCAACTGCACTGAGAAACGAAACTACTCGCCTCGAATAATAGCTCATTTATTGAGATAAGTGTCAATGCTAACTTCATTTCGTTTCGGAGAAATGAGTCGTGATCTTAGTCCTCCTGGGAAAAAAGTAACGCAATAGTTGCTTCGTATATCTAGTATTGAGAATTTGAGATTATAATTATAGTTGTATAACTGAAATTAATAATGATTAATTGATGTTTGACAGATCAGGATCAGACACACAATAGATGTTTTCAACGCAAGCGTTTAGATCAAAATTTTAACTCTATAGTTTAGATTCTTTCTCTTTGAACTTATGGGTTTTCCTAAAGGAAGAAAAGGGAAGGGAAAGTCCTTTCCTGTTTTATGTTTCATACCTCAATTTATCAACGAAAGTCGCAGAATTAAATGATGATAAAGACTAACTTCAATTTATCCCAACTTAGATCAAAATACGTAAATCTAATGTTGATATTATATTGTTCACATTCCTTATAAAATAAAAATAATCTTGCAACCTTTCAAACTCATCAAAAACATAAAAATAATAATTGTAAAAAGTTAAAATAAATTGAAAACTTCACGGTAAGCATAAGTAAGTAATTCAAAAGCTAAGTCGAACGTGTGACAACGTTCACTTTTACTTTTACACCTACAAACAACACGAGAAGTCCATTATTATTTTTTAATACGTATGATACCTACTGGTAGTAAACATGTCATTTAATAATAGTGTTGTGGTCGTTTTACATCGAGCTTCTCCTTTATATGTATTTATGTTCACCTACTCACAGCCGCCCCACATCATTCATCAAGACACGGGAAAATGTCTTTTGAACGCAGAATGTATTAATGTTATTTTTAGCATTATCCATTCTATTGAGTTTGTCAAGTACTTGAATTGAAACCTAAAATCTTTTCTCTTGCATTTTGTAGAGAAACCAATGAATCATAAAAATTACACTTTTGCAAAAAATAAATTACATTCAATGATTAAAGATAAAAAAGAACTATTTTAAATTATTATAATTATTCAATTCGTTTTTTATTTGAGGTATTTTGTATTTCAATTTCCAAATAAGAGAATTTTATATTATTACTTGGCTTTTTAAATTAAACGATCGAGGTTTCTGTTATTTTGATTAGGAATTTAAATAATATCGTGGTATATTTGTAGAGGCCAGTTTATTAGATCGACCACTCTTTTTCTTTGATAAAAAGCTTTCATTAACTCATGTTTTAAAATTAAGTTTTATTTTATTAATAAATATGCGATTTCTGAAATATTTTGTAGTGTCCTACTGATTTGATTTCTTTTGTTATGGATTATTCTTAATAAATATTCTTATGGATCAATCTTCATATGAAAAATCTCATTTTCTTAGCGACTGTACCATTTTATTCAAAAACTGCCCTAACTAATCTTTATTGAACCACCCAACATGTTTGTGATTTTTAGGGTTCCGTATCGTAGCTAAATTGAGCAAAAAGGGGACCCTCATAAATAATTCAATTCTATCTTTACTGGAACTATATAAAATCGCGTACATTGCAATGGGATATCGTAAAGGTACTTATCGTAAGGTTTCGTAGAGCCTTTTTTATTTAGGTGAATAATATTAATAGGCGAGACATGAGTACTGAAAAGCAGAAGCAGGACTTGTTGAAAATAACATTGTAAGTAAACTATAACTTGCTACTGTACAGTGAGTAAAGGTATGAAATGGAACCCTACACACTGTGTGTAGGGTACACACTGTGTGTGATTGATCCGAGACGCACATTGTTGTGATGCAGGAAAGATGTTTAATCCTAATTTGTAAAACGAGTTCATTTAATGCTTTATAAATTAATAAAATCCAAAATTTATGGGCTTTAATGAAATCAATGTGTCATATTATACATAACTAAGTATATACAGGGTGTTGTTTTGGTCGGCGACAAGCGACCCAGTAGCGGTAGTACAAAATATATATTCCCCAAAAATGGACTTAATTCCATTAAATACTCTAAATATGTTGAGAAATACCTTATTCAATTTGAAATAAAATTACCGCAAGGTATGGTTACTAGGCACGTGCACATTCTAGAGCTAGGCGCAAGCCGCCATCGCCCCACCCCTTTACTCCCTCGTACTCCCGTTGAGTATTATGTCTAAATTTTAGCTTATTACATGATTTTCAAAATTTTATATTTCTTATTTTTGAAATTTAAAAAAAATAAAGTATTTTTTTAATATTTTTTTTAGCACCTGTATCATTTGTATTATCGACCCTGAGTCGCTCGTCGCTGACCAAAACAACGACCTGTATATTAATTCCAAAAAAATATATTATAATTTTATTGTTCATAAATTAATTTGAAGGTTTGATATCATAGTAAAAAATTGACGTGAAGCGTAATAGAAAAATAATATAATTACGATAAAATAAATATCCTGACACAACTGGCTTTTGGCCAAGCGAAAAGTCAATAAAATATGTACCGCTAATATGATAAGAGTATACAAATGATGATGTCCATAGTCCACCGAAAAAGTCATATATCATAGTATATATAATAACAATAAGTTATATATTCATTATATGGTAGTATGGTTCCATGGATAGAATCGTAGGCCGGAATCGTTTCGAACGAATGTAAAATGGTAAATATTGTGTATATTAAATTAAGTGTAATATAATCATAATTAAATCCACATTCAATCATAATAACGAATACTTAAAGTAATGACACCGCATACCGTGATAAATACATAGTTGGGTAAATAACTGCGGTAATTTCGTAAATAACCAAGAATGCTATTCGAGCATTTGTATTGAAAATTTTAATATATCTAATTTAAAAAATAATTGATTATTGCCCTGACTTTACTTTAATGGAATCAATTTTATTTTTATTAAAAGATGTCTTCTTGACTAGAAAATAACATAGGAAAATAATAGAAAACTTATTAGATACATCAGGAGATATGACAGTCAACTAAGTTGACGAGACTTATCTCGTATTATCTTAATATATGGAAGATAAGTTTTATTATTTTCCGTTTGTACCACTACTACAACTACTAGTCTACCAAAGGGATACGCAATTGTTGTCAGTGAGATCAGAATGGAAATATTATGTGATGAATCTAGGCTTGTTTAAAAAGGAGTATGTTCTGGGTTTATTTCCGGCTCTTCTCAGCCAATGCAACCTTCCGAACCGGTATCGAGTATTAGAATCGGACTATTCATAAGTGCCTGCGAAGGTCTATTTGAATAAATAATTTTGAATTTGAAGTAGGATAAGACTTTCATTACGTACTTTATGTATTTGTGCATTTACGTGTTGAGACGTACTCAATGTACCTATACGAGGTGTATTGCGTGTGAGCTGTTGTCCACTTTATGATCATATAATTAACTTCCACGTCTGAGTACCCACACCAGGCACACTTAACCCCGTTGCAATGTGCAATGATGATGCAAATTTGGCCGAGAAATCGTCTCGTATCGCACACTTTCATAACAATCCGGTGATTGATTACCTACATAAATTTGAATACTGACGCCGTTAAAACCATATTAAATTCATCTGCAGTATCGGACAAAACACGTCGCAAGAGTCTAATAAATTACCGAAATGATGATTAAATGACTATTGCGTACACGACTATCTCGGTGTGTTGCTTGCCGTGTATCGTAATCTGACGTGTATTGCAAATTTAAAGCTATATTTAATTGATATTAAATCTACGAGATACTTCGCTAGCTTTTGTGTCGTCTTTCCATTTCGTTCGACATTTGTGTGAAACTTATACCGTCCAGCGGCTCACAGGACATCACGAATTAGTAAAAAGCGGTGAAGCGTAACACATGGCCACAATGAACCCCATATTTTGGTCTCATTATTGTAATTAACTTTATATAAAACCACTTTTCAATTATTTTAATGGCTATTAAACACGTGTGCTGAAGTGGAGCGTTTCGGTTTACCGAGTGTATTACCGAGTTCTTTCCGCATGCAATTATCGCCATTGATTCTGCGGTTAGTATGTGCTCTGCGGCATAAAGCTCGCAGGTGCGCCTTGGGAAAGTTAGGCAATGTTATAATGTGTATGGTGTATGTAATTTTTAATGAGACAATGATTACACAATAATGATTATCGAAACTGTTGACGTGTATTTTATTTAAATTACACAAGAATACCTACTATTATTTATGTTTGTTATTTTATGTGTGAAATAGTATTTGCTATGTAGGCATATGTTGTTTTATGTGACTTTATTTAATAATTACTATTCTACACCGTGGGCTTAAATGTAGCTTGTTTTGAAAAAATAAGTTAGGATATCATAATAGATAACATTTATTAAGGCTATATCAATACTATTAAAAAAACAACTTTATGAAACCTAATCTGTCTGATGTTTCTGTAAGTCTTTAGATTCTAGCAATCATCTCCGCATTTCATAATATTATAAATCGTTGTGCTAACAACTTGAGCAAGTTCCAGTAATAAAAGATTAGTATCGCTGTAAAATGTATTGTATATGTCATAGTTTGAAATTGACGAGTTTACGAGATCCGAGATTGGCGTGCTCATTAGCATTGGCACGAATATCTATCGGCAGACATTGCTTGAGTGCCAGTGACTCAATCGCACCAATGATGAGCTTTGTCTCTTCGACACGGGGTATGTTAATAAACGTTTGTTATTTGTTTCCATAATAAATATACTGTGTACACAGTTAGCTGAAGGTTTACAATTTAATTTAAAAGTATTATTGCTTTTTAATGTCTGGGTACCTACTGCTAAAGGAATTTACAGAAAATTCCTTACGATTTGTTTTCATTCGGATTCACTTGCGTATTTCAATTTTGATACGAATAAAAAGGGGAAAACAAACAAACAATTATGTGGTGAATTTTGGCTCATTCCATAGTGCATGGAATGGTAGCATTCTAGCTATAATCTGCAAGTTGTTAAACATAGTACCTATACTATAAACTAGAAAACTACATACATAGTTTATGTACACGTAGGATACATTATTCGTAATTTACAATAAAGCTCTGTTAATAAATTGCATCAATAAATAATAGTGTGTTGATGGGTTGAATGTAGATCACAGAGGGGGCGAGTACACTCGTGTAGCCTTAGGCCTGTGATCGAATGATCCGCCTCATGTGAGTAATTGATCTTTGAGAAATCTATATTGTAGTTCAAGAGGAGCCAAACTAAAGCACTGAATGAAATAGCACATAATAATTAAAAAAAAAAAAAAACTGTAGCAAAAAATTGCATAGCTAATTTTGATGACGAAAATTAGAAAATAATTTTTATTTTGTATCTCTCCTTGTGTGTTTGTGTCCGCTCCTCAACGTGAAACATTCTTTAAAAAGTACCTACCTACCTGATTGTTATGGTCATTAAACATTATATAGTATTTATAATCTATCTAACTAATATTATAAAGAGGAAAGATTTGATTGTTTGTTTGTTTGCATTGAATAGGCTCCGAATCTACTGAACCGATTTGAAAAATTCTTTCACTGTTGGGAAGCTACACTATCCCCGGGTGACATAGGCTACTTTTTATGACGGGAACGCGAGTGAAACCGCGCGAGACAGCTAGTAAATAATAAATAGTATAATAATAAAGTAGACTCCGGAGACCAGCGTAGCTTGGCTATCCAAAGAGGGAACGCTACCAGCCTTCTGGGAACCCTGCCGTTAATCGGAAGCAGCGGCAGGCTCGAGGAAATTTTCTATATATAGATTGTATTTTGTACATATTTGTTGTAAATAAAGATATCGTACATCAAAATAAAGTATTATTTTTATAATTTTAAAGATTTATTAAAGTAGGTACCTACTAGATAAGATCCAGCGTAAAAGACGTAAGCGTACGCGCAAAGCGGTAAAGACGTAACGTAAGACTAATTTCAATAATATAATCTAAATAAAAAAGTCGCTGGCATTGTACCCAGAATGCAGGCGGCATTGCCAATTTATGTTAAAAATAAATTATGTAGCTATACTATTATCGAATGATCAAAAACGTCAAAATGAAGCAACACCTAATGACGGGCGTCCATAAAGCGTTGTGAAATGAATAGCCCGAGGGCGCTATGAGCTGGCTCTCGTAAATAATCAGAAGCGCACTGTTTGTACTAATGCGGAATCTAAACGCATAATTACTATTTTTGAATTGAGTCATAAATTTGTAAGAAACTTGACTGAGGCTCGCTTAAAACGTGGGCCGAATGCTAAATACCAATCTTAACTAATAGCTTAGATACCTATCTACAGTTGCAAATTTGTTAGTCAAGCGAGATGTTGCATACATAATACCTATAGTACCGCCTGATTCGGTGCATTAATAACAAAGAGATAGATATTGACAATAAATAAGGAACAGAAGCGTGCCACTAGCTGTGTCATCCGCCAACGCAATATCAACAAAAAGAACTTGTTTTTAAGCAACGGACACCATTTTAAAAGTATTACAAAGTAACCATAGATGTTTTGGAAGACAACTTTTTATTGGAAGGTCTTACTGCCTTGGAGTAATTGTTGAGCTTTTGAATATTATTCGATACACATATCATAAATGCAATTAAGCAAATTTGATTGGAATAGATTAGTCTTCGGGCTAAATTTAGCCTAGGAAATAGAGTCTCAGTCGATACAACAGCTCAGAATGTATAATCATAAAAATCTGACTTCCTTTAAATAAGCAATGATTCTCAAAACCAGTTTTATTTTAACTAACCTTGAAATAAGATTTATTGATATCTCTTCTCATATTAATTTGCCACCCTGCGGCGATATTCGGTATTGTATATTTCGGATAAACTAAACAGCGTCTCGGCCGATGTGTAACAAAATATTCAAATACAAGATTGTTATTTCAACATAGTTTTGCCATTATTGTTAAAGACGGAGCAACAAAATGATAATGTTTCTCAATACAACAACTATACGTTTAGGTTTAGGTACTTAGAAGATATTCATCTATTGTATGTTATCAGGGACATTTGTGGTAACTCGGATTTAAATAAAAGAAGTTCATAGTCAAACACTTTAGTAAGTCAAATATTAATAGGTGTAGAGCCATTTGTTAACGTTCATATGTGCCTTATCAGGGCCTAAATTGAATAAATGCTTTTTGAATTTTGAATTATCCTATAGGTAACAAAATATACAATACAATTGTTTTGTTAAAAACTGCAATAAAATGAACCAATAAAACACCATACAAATTTTTGTTTATTAAAGTAGGCAACGCAAAATTGATGTTTGCGATGCAACGTCTAGAACAGACACGTCCGACTGAAACAAGTTCTACCGATTCGTTCTTGTAATATCGGTGTAATTTATTTAATGTTAGAAATAGACCTCGCCAGCGCCACAAAGAATATTGGCTTTCACAACGGAACCTGGCAAATTTATGTACCGCGAGATTTTACCAACATTATACTCACTTTTCATCATGAGAACAAAGCGGAACCATAATAGTATTGGTATTTATACACCTGCAAATTCTATCGAAAATCTATAAAATGAGGTTAATTTATAATGATTTATTAGTAATGGAGTAATACCAATCCCACCAAAAACATTTTCATGTAAAATGTTGCCAAGACGAGACCTCGCACTGTCAAAAAGTTATCAGATCTCATGTAGAGCCAAGCTTATAACTCAAATTGCCCTAACTCGAAAACTAGAGGACCTAACTTCACAAACTCTACACCTCAGTCAAAATACGTGGTTTGCCGTTCCGGAAGGATAAACTCTTAGTAGATCCATGTGGAAGTAGAGACGATTCTATCGGATACCTTTCTAAAAGAACGCTGAAAATAGAGGTGATGAGTTTTGTTGAAAGGTGCTTGGTGACAAACAATATTTGCTGAAAACAACTGCTTCTACTTGAGAAGACAACAAAAAACATATTAATTTGGTTTTTATTAGGTATTATAGTATTTATGTATTTGGATTTGTATTTATTGTCAATCATTTAATGTCGTATCCTTATATCCAGCGGTTGCCTAGAAGGAAGCAATTTTAAATTCTATAGTAACGAGCTTTTTTAAAATTACTATTAATTATCCCACTGTTTTAAACTCTACTATACTCTATTTCACATAAGATGAGTCGTCAAGGTCAAGGGTTTTTTACCAATATCTAGTGAAATTCCATTTGATTACTCTGAAATAATATTCACAATATTTCGTGAAACCTAGCTCTATCATAGTATTCCTTTATTATATCGAAATGAACAATAACCATTGAGAAATTTAATAAAATACCATGTGTCACCGAACTCATGTTATTTGAAATATACTATAACGCACTGTGTACATAGTTGATCAAAGTACTAGTGCGTACTCTATTCTAATGTACGTTGTATAATTTTCGCTAGTAAAATCGTCAGGCAAAGGTGCTTAGAATTGCAGAGGGATCTATTACAGCGAACCAGTAATTTTGCAGCCCACTAGCACGTTTCCCTAGTATCGCCTTAAGCCAATTCCGTTACTAGGAATTATGAGTAGTCCCCTCAGTTCTACACCTGCCTCCATGGAAACCGTTCTACTAATTATGCTAATTGTTATACTATATGTACTTTCTTACGAACAATAATATACCTATATATAATACTCTATGTATTTAAAATACAATTTTAATCCGCGGTGAAATACCAACGACTAAGGCCCGGTTTCAATAATATACGGGCCGGTATCGGTAAAGATTTATTAAAATTAAGACTCTTATATCTATACTAATAATGAAGCAAAGACCTCAAAGCTTTGCATAGCAGACCCTCCCATATGGAAGTATCTATCACAGGTAAAATTAGCTTACGAAATGATCTATATGCCCAGTTTGGCAATATAACAACCTACCATTGGTAAGCAAAACGATTCGTTTTTGTTTATTATAACCGGGCATTAGTAATTAAAATTGACCAAAATACCTGCATGCATCGGTTTATTAAACCAAATAAAACGATAGAACAATCACATAAAACTAAATAAAACGTTACTCATTCAAGTTGTCTCTGTTTCTTACCATATTAAGTAGGTAACTTCATCATTAATATTTAATAATATGTATTTGCAAATTATTCGTTCGTAGCATGACTGTCATAAAATAAGTAATTAATTCAGTGCAACCCAATTTGAAGCAAAGTCATTTTGTTTCTCGCCTTCCTTATTACTATTTAAGATACCTATTAATAATGATTATTTTAAGATTATAATTCAGACACAATGCCGAATGTCGTAAGTAATTATGATATTCATCTTTAAATAGCATCGTTATCGCGTGCCCAGTAGTCCGACTGGTTTGTTAATACCGGCAAGATGCTGTCAGCTAGTTGTAACTAATTGACGACAGACGAGGCGTTACAATTATTGTGTGTCAAGTTAGTAATTGGCATGATCGTCCAGCGATCTTGACCTAAGTCACAGAGCGGGCGTGTTGTGAGCTGCGCCCGCGCCGCGCGCCGCTCGCGCTCGCGTGCCGCCGTGTAACGGTCTCAGCAGCTGATTCTTGCCATCGTCCTTTAATTAAAGCCAATAATGTAGTTTCATAACTATTTTAGATATTCATGTGCTAGAGAAATACAATTAGCACATACTAGCTTTCCATTCCGCAGTGGCCCTGGCAACAACCCTAGTATTTTTCCTTAGGGGTCGAATTTCGAAAAATTATTTCGTAGTAGACCTTCGCGTTTGAACAATCCTTACAAACAAACGTACTTCTTACCATTATCTTCATTATAAGTGCACCCATTTTCTCCCCCTTAGAGGTTGAGTTTAAAAACGTCATAATAAGTGGAAAAAGGAGGAGGCGGTTGTATTTTTTTTTCTTATCTTTGTTACCTCATAACTCCGTCATTTATTTACCGATTTGGAAAATACTTTTTATATTTGAAAGGGTACACTTCCCGTTTAGTCCCATTGTCATCAGATGAGGATTTGATTACTTCTTAGTGTACTTTGAAGTCGGTTTAAGTTTTTTGTAAAACAATTATTTTACCAATAATGTATTCTTTGGTGATGAAGTTAGCGGAAAATTACGAATATTTACGATGCGTCGATCGATAGCAGGTATTATTTTTAAAACAAGGGAGGAATGTTGCGACCATTTTATTTTGATGGCCCGGTACCGTGTCGCGACGCTGCTAATGGGAAACGCTGATATACAGTAAAGCGCGTTGAACTACCCAAATTAGCAATACTACTACATAATTTAATCAGGTAGGTGTTTGTAAGAAAGGTTTCCTTATATTAATTAATTTACTAATGACCACCAATATTCATTAAGATAAGAATATTTATGTTGAACATGTATGTATATCGCTGGAGTGGTGTATGTTCTGTTGGATGTAGATTGCACGCGCGGGGGCCGGGTGCGCCGGGGCAAGCGACGCTGCACTGTCTAATTAAGCGCGGCTCTAGCTAATTTGACGCGTGAGCGGCCTGCCGCCGCCTAATGAATGGTATCGCACACGTTCATCGCACCACGTCGCCCGACTCGTGTTTAACTGCGCCCGCGCATTAGGAAAATCTAATGGCCTGGCAGCCGATAAAAGAACATATTTCGACAAAACCAACAAATCGAGGATTTCATAGGTACACGCGCACATTAATTGAAAAGTATTATGACATACGTAGCTAAATTGACTGACCCATTCTTAATGTACCTAACTCCAGAAAAGCGAGGCTAATGCGTACCTATTCATGTGCTTGCATCAGTCAGTAATGTTGATTATAGACATCGGTGGAAGCTGTGTGAGTGCAGTTCTAATGCGTTGATGTATTTATGCACGCACAAAGCGAGCTGTAAATTACAAATAATTAGATGTCTATGAACTTAACGTAACTTTATATACCTGCTTATGTATAATTCCTTCTACAGGTATATATTGTACGACAATAGTACTAGAGGAGAGTGCTTACGGAATGTTGTGTGTGGCTGAGCACGAGCAGGTGCACCCGCCCTATTAATTGACAAAATAAGGGTTAAAAAGTACCGTTAAGTGTTATTAAATATAAGTAATAAGTACAATTACATGTCTGTATTTTATATATCAGTAGTTGTCATATGATAAATATCATGTTTATTAAAGTTCTAGTACAAATAAATAATTGATGGTGGAGATTAAAACCGCATAAGTAATAGAGGGTGAAAACTCCAAAGCGCGCTAAAAAATCTAAAATCTTCGACATCAGTGTCAAATAAGAAATTTGGCGAATAACATGGCGGGCTTCTGTTAAAATGTATAGATTTTTTAAGATATCCGCCATGTTTTTTGTTAAATGTCTATGCGACATTAAAGTCAAAAGCGCGAGAATTGGGTGCCAGGAAACACGGAATAGATAAACCTTATTTATCTGTTCTGTGCCAGGAAACTGTCCTTAACTTTGTAAATACTCGTTGTGCATACTATTATTAAATGAAAATCTAATCTAATTTAATATTAAATAACAAGTGGAATCTTATCTCATGTCACTAATCTAACTAATCCTACTACCTGCTATTATTATAAATGCGAAAGTGAGTAAGGTACCTCTACTTGACGCCTCAACGACACAACTTATGATGATGTTTGGCACGCAACTTATGGCACAAATAGAAACAGTTTTTATCTCAATTGTTGATGGAAACATCACTCCAATAAATAATTATAAAGATCTCACCTGGGTGAAGCTGAAGCTGGGTTGCTAGACTTTTATATGAACAACAGTCTGAATTTATCTAGAAAAATAGAGACTACCGCCCCGTTTCAGTTCTTTTATTTTAATTTATAATTATTTCTCAAGACAATTAATTATTAGCGACGATGGCTACTTTACGTTTTTATTTAGTTACTTTTCAAGAACTTGTTATCTTTAGTTAATTATGTTAGTAAGTTAAATGAAGTTTATCTATTACTATCTGAAATATGTAGTTTTAAAATAAATACATTTTGTCGTTTTTCTTTATCCACTTCTAGTATATATTTCTGAGCTAAATTGTAAAAATAAAATGTATAAAAACAAAAATCCGGATCTAAAAAAACGTGCTCAAATTAAATTTGAGTATGCTCTATCTATGCCGTTTCATCCATAGACTCGTAAGAAATAAAATAAACAATAAACATTATATTGGCCTTGCTCGTCACGTTTTTGTTTGCCGCTAAATCAAGTCCTGTTACCTACAACGGTCTTAGACTATACTATTATACATTTTTATATCGGGCCTTATAAAATTGATCTTTAAGAATTCGAATGAGCGATATTTATTGGGTAAGGATACTAGTATAACCTGAGGTATAACCTTGGGTAAGTTATGAAGTATCCTCCACAAAAATATTTGCTCTTCAACGTTGAAATTTTTTAGTACTAACAATCAATGAGCCTCGAGTTTTTTCTACATAGACTATATTTCGTACATTTATTGTAAATATATTAACAAATAGTACAGTTATTATCTGAACATAAGCAACCATGATATAGTTAGCGTATAAAAAAAGATTTTTCTTTAAAAATATTGTAACAAAAAGAATTTAATTTAAAAATGATTGTAAAAATTTAAAGGATACATCCTGTCTGAGCTCGTGACAGATGCGGCGACCGGCAGCGGTGTTGGCAAATCTTGCACCGATACATTTATCTGCGAACCTATAGCGGCTTATCGTGCAATTTGTCACAGTACCGACAACATTTTGGTTAAAAAACTGCCAAAGAATAAATAAAGAATCTGGTACGTAGCATCCATAATAAAATTATTTTTATTGAAATGTAAATATATTTTATTTATTTATTTAAATCAGATATTTATCCATATATTATTAGTACGTGCTTAAAAACTATGTTAGTAGGGAAAATAAACTAAACTAAAAACTTTACATTTTCATCTAAGATTAATAAGTGCGACCCTGGACCCGATGTGCAAGGTATTCCAGTGTCGCACAACTGGACAGTCACATCTCTATAGTACGTTGATTAGGAGGCCGCTAGTACTGTCCGTCACTCGACGCATCAGGGAGGCCACTCTTTTTCTTCACTTCTTTTTCTTAATATTGCTTGAAAACAAAATATATTGGCCTCAGTAAACATCCCTGATGCGCTGCAGTAACGAGGCAACCCCCATCCTAAACCCATTTTGAATTTTGAATTTTGCCAGGCTGCAGGTGTAAAATGATTGGCAGTATGTTTTGAAAAGGATTCTCTTGACATATTTATTACACCTTGCAAATCTGCGAGACAGCATATTGCATCTCACAGTCAATGCCCTGCGCTCCCGCTCCATATCGAGATCGTCTGAGAGATCCTCGGTGACTCAGTGTCGATATCGAGGTATTTAAATTTGGTGACTTTACTATATTGGACTTGCCCTAAGTCCAATATAGATGATCTAATCTAAGTTAGGTTGTACTTTTTTCTGTTGTACTAAACCTGATATAGGTAAAAAACAACATGCATTTTCAACGAGTATCATTGATCTTATATGAGACATCTGGGGGCACGGGAGTGTCCCCCGCCAAGACGAGACTAGCGAAGCGCAAGGGCACTACCGACCTTTTCTCGAAGCGCTTCGTCGTTTTTTTGAACCCTTATAACATGGGTTTGGATTATACCAGATAAACAAAATTCTCGAGATATGATGCCAATAGTGAACTTATTAAATTATTAAGTTTCAATAACATAGCACTTATACCTTAGATTTTATTGATATCTAAAAAAAAAACAATTTCGTCACTGACTCACTGATGATCATCAGAACTTCCTGAAGTCCTAGAAACATATTTTGACCAAGGTGTAGAGTTTGTGAAGTTAGGACATGTAGAGTTAGGGCGTGTAGAGTTATAAGCTTGGCTCTACATGAGATCTGATAACTTTTTGACAGTGCGAGCCATATGGTCTTGTCTTGGCAACATTTTACATCAAAATGTTTTTGGTGGGTAACATTGAAGTCCGGAAAAAGAAACGTTTGCGGAGTCCAAGTTGATTCCATACTTAATGTTGCTCAACATTACAAACCAAACATAATATGTTTCGAAAAGAAGTCATCTCTAAGTATTCACGCTGGTTTAATTTGGTTACAAATAAAAAAAATCATGACAAAATTTTAAATATGACGACGTCGGTGGTAGTACCTGATAGTAAGTGGTTACTGTAGAGGCATATAGACGCTTGCAACTCACGAGTTACCGAGCTCACACAAAGTTCTTTGGGTTCGGTATTCTGTAAGGTGCAGGTGCTGCCCCAGTCAAGCTGCTCTTTGAGCGAATTGACGAAGACGCTATGCTCTACATCTCTTGATGTTCTCTTATATGAAATAGCAGAATTTGAAGAATGTTGGTATATAGAAATTTATTAAAGTTACGGTAAGTATCTAGTTATACATTATAATTCACAACTAATGTGAAATGTTATTCAGTTAAATTACATTTCATTCGTAAATTGTATGAATTAGAAGTTGCACCCGAAATTGATTTTGAATGGTGAGATATGAACACAGTGTCCATTCTACACCACATTGTAGTTATTATTCCATGTAGCGGTCACTCGGCACAAACAGCTCCGGTTAATTACACGGACGAGGACTCACGACTCTCACTCGCTTAAAAAGCTTTAAGAGCCTAGTCCTCGAGCGTGGTAATTTCTCATAGAGCTCACACATCGACACATTCTGCCTACACAGATGCGTCTCACAGTTATATTACACATTGCTTTGAGACAGACAACTATGATTTACGGCGCAATGGAATAATTATTTATACAGTGCGAGTTCGCGCCTGTAAGATTAGTAAGCATGTTATAGAAACAGCGCAATGTATTAGCTATTCACTCGCCGCCCCGCAGTTTGCGAGTAGCCGTGGTAAAAGAGATGGCAATATTGGCAATAGAAAAGGTTGGAGCCACAGTGTTCGCGTGATTCGTGCTAATTAGGTAAGCAGTACCGGATCATTCTTGATATTTTTCTTTGTTGAGAATATTGATTAACTGTGTTATTTTTATATCAATCTTAACAACTACTTTACCTTTACTTACTTAAATCCATATAGGTATATACAAAGAGAAAATGGCGTAATGACTGATCCACACACAGCTAGATCGTAAGGTCCAGAATCTTGAAATTTTTGCCACAGATTATTCTTATAACTTACTAGCGACCCGCCTCGGCTTCACACGCGTACAATGTAGTTAACTAGGTACTATGCTGTGTGGTGACATTGCACGCGCGCCGCCCCGCCCGCCGCACGAGCACAGTATGGCGAATACTATTTTAGGTAAACGGCTAAACGGCTTGATGGATTTAAGCATATGAGGTGTCGTTAGATTCGTCTTGACTGGGGGAGTGTCATAGGGTATATTATTTTTATATGGCGCCTAAGAATAAAAAAATAGGGGGGGGGGGGGGTATTTAAAAATAAAAGTTTCGTTATTATAACAATATGGGTATCAAATGAAAGCTTGTAAATAGACTATTCCATATATTTTTTACGTGTCTTTTACTTTTTGGTTTTTTCTATTGAAATAAAAAGTCATGGTAGTAAATCAAATCAAAATCATCAATACCGGTTTGGAAAGTTGCATTTGCTGAGAAATGCCGGTAATAAACTCAGCAATTACTATTTTTAACATTTTAGATTTATTACATAACTATATATGTATACAGAATTAATGTTCGTTAGTCAAAATTACTGGTCCTAGATACTGGTCCGATTGCTCTCAAAATCGATATTTGAGAGTCACCGGGGTCACAAAACAAGAATCTATTCTCAAAATTTTGATAGTGTCCGCCATGTTGAACTTTTTAGATACTGGTCCGATTGCTCTCAAAATCGATATTTGAGAGTCCTCGGGGTCACAAAACAAGAATCTTTTATCAAAATTTTGAGAATAGATTCTTGTTTTGTGACCCCGATGACTCTCAAATATCGATTTTGAGAGCAATCGGACCAGTATCTAAAAAGTTCAACATGGCGGACACTTTTTCAAAATTCTGAGAAAAGATTCTTGTTTTGTGACCCCAAGGTCTCTCAAATATCGATTTTGAGAGCAATCGGATCAGTATCTAAAAAGTCCAAAATGGCGGACACTTTTTCAAAATTTTGAGAAGAGTTTCTTGTTTTGTGACGCCAAGGTTTCTCAAATATCGATTTTGATAGCAATCGGACCAGTATCTAAAAAGTTCAACATGGCGGACACTTTTTCAAAATTCTGAAAAAAGATTCTTGTTTTGTGACCCCAAGGTCTCTCAAATATCGATTTTGAAAGCAATCGGTGCAGTGTCTAAAATGTTCAACATGGCGGACCCTTTTTCAATATTCTGAGAAAAGATTCTTGTTTGGTGACCCCAAGGTCTCTCAAATATCGATTTTGAAAGCAATCGGTGCAGTGTCTAAAAAGTTCAACATGGCGGACCCTTTTTCAATATTCTGAGAAAAGATTCTTGTTTTGTGACCCCAAGGTCTCTCAAATATCGATTTTGAGAGCAATCGGACCAGTATCTAAAAAGTTCAACATGGCGGACACTTTTTCAAACTTCTGAGAAAATATTCTTGTTTTGTGACCCCAAGGTCTCTCAAATATCGATTTTGAAAGCAATCGGTGCAGTGTCTAAAAAGCTCAACATGGCGGACACGTTTTCAAAATTTTGAGAAGATTCATGTTTTGTGATCCCGAGTTCTATCAAATACCTTTTAGAATTTTATTATGTATCATCATATATTTCCGGTCGGGCTTTAATAATAATAATTAATAAGAAATGTAAAAACATTGAATAAGTTAGTACAAATACCTAAATTAAATAAAATCTCGTACCTTGATAAATCAATAAATGTATTTTCTTTCTTTATTTTACCTCAGCAGTCACGACCTACCTTTATGTCAATGACACAAGACGGTGGCGACCTTCAGCGAGCATCAAAGCGACGTGCTCTCACTTTGGACTCGAGGAGGACACTGGATGATTTTTTTTTTTTTTTTTTTTTTTTTTTTTGAATGGACATGAAGGTACTGGCCCAAAGCTAGCCTAAGTACCCTTACGCGGACAAGTTCGGCGAGCAAGCTCTCAACCGGTTTAGTTTTAGGTAACATGGCCTGAGGGTGCCCCAGTTGGGGCCGAGCCTCGGCTCAGGGCTGTTACCGAGGGGAGGGGACGGACTTCATTATTAGAACGAGTTACGACTAATTAGAGGGAAGCGGATTATTATTGGCGGCTCGGGCCGCTTGTCGAGCAACAACAAGGGGGGGACGAGACTGAGTGAGAGAGGGTCGCGGCGCGTGACCTCGACGACGAGGTCGGTAACGAGGTGAACGGTCACCGCGATTCGCATCTGTATTTGTATTTGTACGAGCTTCGGAAGCTGCGAGCTGAGCTAAGGTGATAGGGTCATCGGGCTCGATGAGGGCATGCCTCGGCCGGCGGACGTTGGATATACGGGATGGCGTGTAAGTAGCCGCCTTGACTATTAATGGATTCGAATGATTGACCGCGGTGTCAAAGAATTTGCGTGAGGCGCGTTTCATGAATTGACGGACCGTGGGAAGGCCCAGGTCGAGGTGGAGGTTTTCATTGCGCATGAACCACGGGGCACCCGTGGCCTTGCGAATGAAACGATTTTGAATGACTTGAAGGCTATGGATCCGCCTCGGCGATGCGTGTGCGAACACAGCGCATGCATAGGTGAAAATGGGGCGAATGCAAGCAGTATAGAGTCTAATCTTGTGATTTAACGCAAGCTTAGACCTGCTATTTATAAGGTAGTGAAGGCGTCCCATCACGAAAAAGGCGCGCGAACGCACCTTTTTAATGTGGGGCCCGAAGGTCAATCGATCATCGAGGGTGACACCTAGATATTTGGCTTGCCTCTCCCAAGGGATCGGTTCGCCAAACATGGTGACAGACTTTACGATAGGGGGGATTTTACATCGGGCGGGCCTACAGAATAGGACCGCCTGACTTTTGGTGGGATTTATCTCAATCCTCCATTTCCTACACCAGACGCCTAGGGCGTCTGCTGCGGATTGGAGTTTGGATACAATGGCATTGGTGGTTCTGCCAGTACAGTAGATGGCGGTATCGTCCGCAAACAGAGCTAGCTGTACTTGACTACTAATGGGGATATCGCTCGTATATAATAGGAACAATAAGGGGGAGAGTACCGAGCCCTGGGGGACTCCGGCACAGATGGGGTGAGGGGAGGACAGGGCGCCTGTTATACGATATCGAAAGTGGCGATTTGACAAAAAGTCTCGCAAGATGAGTACGAGCCTATGTGGGACACCTAGAGTGAATAGTTTAAAAATTAAACCATTGTGCCACACTTTGTCAAATGCCTTTGCGACATCGAAGAACAGGACGCCAGTCATGCTACTGGATTTTTGAAAGTGATAAGAGATATGTTCAACAATACGATGGACTTGTTGAACACACGAGTGTTTAGTTCGAAAACCAAACTGCTCGTTAGGAAGGAGGTGATGAGTGTCGGCATATGCCTTGAGGCGGGTGTGAATTACCCTCTCATAAATCTTACCCAATATATTGAGCAGACTTATGGGACGGTAACTGGAGGGCTCGGACCGGGGTTTGCCGGGTTTGTGGATCCCAATAACGTGAGCTTCTTTCCACTGATGTGGAAAGATGTTACACGCTAGGGCCGCATTGAAAATGGACGTTAATAAGAATATGAGCTGGGCGGGGAAGAGCTTAATCACTTTATTAGTGATTTTGTCCGAGCCCGGGGCTTTTCGCGGATGGAGCTTCCTGATGATCGATTTAACTTCGTCAGGGGTTACGGGAGGGAGAGGGTCTTCCTCCTCCTCTTCATCACCAACAACAACTCTCCGCTGCTGAGCCTCTGAGGGAGGTACTGCAGCAGCAGTAGTAGCTGGTGGTGGTGGTGGAGGGGGGGAGTAGACGGACGCGGGCAGGGCGAGTCTACGTTCAACCTCAGAGTTGACTTTCTCCAAGTGACTGGGGTCTACAGGGAGGGTACTGGGCGTGCATTGAAGCTCGAGACTTTCGGCGAGGCATTCAGTTTTGTCCTCGTCGTCAAAAGCGGGCGGGAGGTTGGGCCTATTGAGAGGTGGCATGGGAGCTACTGTGTCCTTAGTAAAGGCACGGGATAACTGCCAAAAGGCAAGGTGGGAGGGTTTTAAGTCAGATAGGGTCTGATCCCATCTAGAGTCACGCATCTCACTGATGCGGACCTTAAAGGCACGATGGAGAGCGCGCATGCGGGCGCGGTTGGGTTCAGATGGGAAAGAGTCATAAGCCCGTATGGCGGCGTTCCTCTCCCTCCTCATCTCACGTACGTCATCGGGCAGTTGCCAACGGAGGAATGTCTCCGCTGGCACTGTCCGAGAGCAATCGGCGACTACCGATTGCACGTGAGTGGTGAGTGAGTCGATCGCGCCGATAACCTCGTCAGCGGTGACGATGTTATCCGGGATACCATTAAGGTGGACCGAATCGGTAGACTTGAGGCGTTCGCCCAGTCTGTCCCAATTGGTGACAATTTTAGTAGGAGGGGGTTGACCTGGATCTGGGGGACCTGTGCGTGGAGTGAACTCTATGATCACAGGTCGGTGGTCAGACGTCAGCTCGCGAAGCACTGATACGTCATGCAAACGTAAGTTAACATTACGTAACAGTGCCACATCGAGTATGTCGGGTCTGTGGTCAAGTTGGTGGGGAAAGTGAGTCGGGTCAAGGGGGGCAATGAGGTCGATGTTGAGGGGATCAAGGAGGGTTTCCAAGATTCTGCCTCTGGGGTTGTTAGCTTGACAATTCCAGAGAACATTTTTGGCGTTCAGGTCACCCGCCAAAATGACTGAGTTACCTAGACCAAAAATGCACTCTAGATCACTTCTGAAGGAAGTGTTGTCACGCGATGGGGAAATATAAGCTGAGACCAGTATGATTGGCTCATGTCCAGTCATGCCGAGCCTGCAGACCGAAGCTTCAATGCACTTCAGTGAGGGAGGCGGATCCATAGGGGAACAATAGAGGGACTTTTTATAATAAATGAGAGTACCACCAAAGGTAGTATTGAGCCTATCGTTGCGAACTAACAAGTAGTTTGCAATTTTGGGATCCCTCATAGAAGGCTTTAGGAATGTCTCCTGGACAAGGAGGATGTCAACGCTATGAAGTCGCAGGAACTCTGCCACATCATAGCGCTGATCCCTCAAGCCATTGGCATTGAAAAACCCTACTTTGAGGGAGCGCGGTTTGATCCTACACAATGGGGCCGTGTTATACATTATGGGGAGCATTTAAAGAGGGAAAGGGGCTCCAGGATGGCGTTATAGCGCATCCCGATGGAAGCAAGGGCATGTTTGTCGCCCTCGTTGGCACGAATTTCGTTCGCGAGTACCCTAATTTGTTCGAAGTCGAACAACCTAGAGAAACGCTCCACCAGAGCGAAGTCCGCGTCTTCGATTAGTGGAGGGGTAGTTTGATCCCGCTTGCGCGGGGGGTTTTCGCGGCTTTGTTGGCTAGGAACGGCGGCGGCGACGGGTTTGGGTGGAAGGGGCGTGGTTTGCGCCGCCATAGGGGCGGGCGCTTGGGCCACAGTGGGTGCGGGAGTTTGGGTGACGGCAGGTGAAACTGCGGGGGGCGTGGACTTTGTCCGAGTGGGAGGGAACTCCTTAGGGGAGTTGATATCCCAGGCGGGTCTCAAAATAGTGTGGGCGGGGTCGGGAGGAGGCGCAGTAGTGCGCGTGGAGTTATTCCTCCTGGCAGGAAGTGCCTTGGGCTTGGGAGCTTTAGCGCACCCGCGATAGTTAGCGGGGTGCCCTTGCGTCTGGCAAAGGACGCAGCTCGGAGGTTCGGTGTTAAGGGAGGGCTCGGCTTTGCGTTCGCATTGCCTGGTGCCGTGTTTTCCTAGGCACTTTACGCACCTTGCAGGTGCGTAACAGTGCCTGGAGGAGTGGCCATAAAGTTGACAATTATGGCATTGGGACGGGAAATTGATTTTATGTGGCTTCTCGAGCACACAGTCTGTGAGTTTACAAATTGATTTTAAACTATGGATACGATCGCTCGCCGCCCCGGGTGTCATGGTGACAACAACCATGTTGAGGGGGACGGTCTTTGAGCGAGCTTTCATCATTCTATGGACTGCGAGGACAGGGATACCCTGGTCGCAGAGGGATTGCTTTACCTCCTCGGTGGTAACCTCGGCAGGTATGCCTTTAACTACAATGCGGGTCGCGCGCTCCTCAGGGAGAGCGTAGGTGTGGAAAGACACTTGTCTATCCTTGAGGAGGGCGGTAAAGGCACGGTGGTCGGCCGGTGTGGACACCGTGACCCTAATGCCATGCTCAGTGGGGCGGGCAGAGGTATAGTTAATCTTGTGGGTGTTAAACCACCCAGAAACAAGTGTCCATTTGGACTTATCCTGAATGAACAGGGGAGGAGGGGTTTGATCGCCGGGCGGATTTTTGGGCGGATTTTGGTGATGCCGCTTAGGGCGGGCGGGAATGACTAGTGGTTCTCTGTGAGCCGTGTCCATGGGAGCGGACACGTCTGGGTCAGGAACCGGGGAGGGCGAGGTTTTGGGTGCCTTAGCGGCAGCCTCGTCGGAGGCTTTCTTGGCTCGCTTGCGCTTGCCTTTTTTACCCTCCACTGCTGTGAATTCCTCCTCGGAAGACGAGGTCGGCTTCGCATCAGTGGTGGGTGCCTCGGGTTGGGTGGGACGGGTGTCAGCCTCCGCCTGAGAGTCGGCGGAGGGAGAGGAGGGGGACGGCTGAGAGCCAATCGGGCTGGTCGGTGAATCTGGCGAAGCAGATTCATTGGACCGGGGTGAAGAGGGTGGGGACTGCCCTGAAGAGGCAGCCTCAATGTCGGGGTTGTCCTCCGCAGCCGACTGAGTCGACATTTCGGAGTCGGCCCTTGAGGAGGGGAGGGACGGGATCTCACGATCCGGGAATCGCGAGGCGAGGAAACATAGGGTTTCCTCGTCGGTAAGAATCTCCTTGATGGAGAGGGCGGACGGTGGTGGTTGGCTGACCATATTGACCAGTTGGCTGGCCATAGTGACCAGCCTGGCCTTGCGGCCGGGGGCCTAAGCTAAGACGTACTCTATTGTGACTTCGAACGCGTGGCGTTCCTGGGAGAAGAAGTCACAAGAAACTCCAGGCAATCGCCCTAGCTACGGTACCTACTACTATCCTCCCCGGGTGGGTTTTCCCGGGTGTGTGTATTACACTCCCAACCGGGTGTAGGTTGGGAGGTGAGTAGGCCCTAGGGTGTGCCCTAAGCTTGTCTCTCGGCCACAGATCTTATGTTGTGACCGAGTTCCTACGTCCCTGCCTAACGCTAACTGGGGTCGACTAGGGAAGCCCCCAAGGCCGACTGATCCAGTCCCGTCCGGGTTTGTGTGTTCCTTAAGGGAAAACACCAAAGCGCCCGGGGCCCGCTAACCAACTTCGTCGGCTCCGTTAGGTATCCGTTGGTTACCACTAAAGGCGTGGATTTTTGGGTTGTTTGACGATCAATATGTGTCCGAAACAATGAACACGACGTGTATTGAAAAATACACGAAGTGTTAATGTGTCAGAAACAATGAACGATTAACACCAACGCGTATTGAAAAATACACGCGGTGAGTAATCGCTTGACTGGGTGTCGGTAACGAGTACACACAAGCGCGGTAATGCGAAAGATACTTGCTTTATACCAATACTTTGCTTGACGATACGTCAGGAACAAAATATTAGCACTTAACAAGCTCTTTAAACAACACCACGAAGTGAGTACACGACCGACGAAATATGCCAGGTAAACGCAAGACAATGGCAAGGCCAGAGATTGCGAGAACAAAGCGATAATTCGCGGAAACGAACCGGGCAGCGCAAGGAGCGCAAGAAAGCGACCGTGCAGTGCGACGGTCCGAATCGGAGTCGTTTGAGCATAGGTAACACCTTTTTACATATTACTATCACTCGAGTTCGGTATTAACGTAGACAACGAGCTGAATGCGGCCGTACGGCCAATCGGGAGCGTGCGTGAAAGAGACATAAAATACACACGCGTCTCTCTCTAACATTGTACGCTAATGATGAGTGTTTTAATAAGATTAATAATGCACATTACATATACATAGTACAGTACAATATAATATTTAATATTTACAGCTTTTGTTTACTTTTGCTTGCTTGCTTGCTTGCATGCAGGTAGGTAGGTAGGTAGGTAGGTAGGTAGGTAGGTAGGTAGGTAGGTAGGTAGGTAGTTAGTTAGTTAGTTTAAAAGTAATTTGTATATAAAAGACGATTGATTATAAAGGTCATAAATAGAGACAAAATAAAAGTAATATTTTATAGAATCATATTGCGGCCCTGAAAAGGGCCTTTTGTGTCCGACCGTCCGTCGATCGGACGAGATTATGCGCTTAAGAATATTATAATAATAATAATTTAATATCTCTTATATCTTCTTAAGCCTTCTTCTCTGTCTTCTTAGGCAGTAGCACGGCCTGAATGTTGGGCAGAACACCACCCTGAGCGATGGTCACGCCCGATAGGAGTTTGTTCAATTCCTCATCGTTGCGGATGGCCAATTGGAGATGTCTCGGTATGATCCTAGTCTTCTTGTTGTCACGTGCCGCGTTGCCGGCCAACTCGAGGACCTCAGCGGCGAGATATTCCATGACGGCGGCCAAATAGACCGGTGCACCGGCGCCGACGCGTTCGGCATAGTTGCCGTTACGCAGAAGTCTGTGTATACGACCGACGGGAAACTGAAGACCGGCACGATTCGAACGGGACTTTGCCTTCCCCTTGACCTTGCCACCCTTACCGCGTCCAGACATTATTTGTTATTACGAGAGTAGTAATCACAATGCTAAATTAGCGAACAACAATAACGCGCAGCGTACGTACAGCGCACGTTCGGAAACTGAGACACGATTAACTGAGTTTTTCGCCTATTTTTTTTTTTTTTTTTTTTTTTTTTTTGAATGGACATGAAGGTACTGGCCCAAAGCTAGCCTAAGTACCCTTACGCGGACAAGTTCGGCGAGCAAGCTCTCAACCGGTTTAGATTTAGGTAACATGGCCTGAGGGTGCCCCAGTTGGGGCCGAGCCTCGGCTCAGGGCTGTTACCGAGGGGAGGGGACGGACTTCATTATTAGAACGAGTTACGACTAATTAGAGGGAAGCGGATTATTATTGGCGGCTCGGGCCGCTTGTCGAGCAACAACAAGGGGGGGACGAGACTGAGTGAGAGAGGGTCGCGGCGCGTGACCTCGACGACGAGGTCGGTAACGAGGTGAACGGTCACCGCGATTCGCATCTGTATTTGTATTTGTTCGAGCTTCGGAAGCTGCGAGCTGAGCTAAGGTGATAGGGTCATCGGGCTCGATGAGGGCATGCCTCGGCCGGCGGACGTTGGATATACGGGATGGCGTGTAAGTAGCCGCCTTGACTATTAATGGATTCGAATGATTGACCGCGGTGTCAAAGAATTTGCGTGAGGCGCGTTTCATGAATTGACGGACCGTGGGAAGGCCCAGGTCGAGGTGGAGGTTTTCATTGCGCATGAACCACGGGGCACCCGTGGCCTTGCGAATGAAACGATTTTGAATGACTTGAAGGCTATGGATCCGCCTCGGCGATGCGTGTGCGAACACAGCGCATGCATAGGTGAAAATGGGGCGAATGCAAGCAGTATAGAGTCTAATCTTGTGATTTAACGCAAGCTTAGACCTGCTATTTATAAGGTAGTGAAGGCGTCCCATCACGAAAAAGGCGCGCGAACGCACCTTTTTAATGTGGGGCCCGAAGGTCAATCGATCATCGAGGGTGACACCTAGATATTTGGCTTGCCTCTCCCAAGGGATCGGTTCGCCAAACATGGTGACAGACTTTACGATAGGGGGGATTTTACATCGGGCGGGCCTACAGAATAGGACCGCCTGACTTTTGGTGGGATTTATCTCAATCCTTTTTCGCCTAACGCCGCTATTTATTAATGTAGGTGAACTACGATCGTCCAATGTATAACGAAGACGACGAGCGAACGAGAACGAGCTATGGCGAGAGAGCGTACCAGAACGATGAATATTTTATATTGAACGAGAGAGAGGGAAGATATGCGGGGTCGTGCGTGCGGAAGGCGGTATTATTCGTTCGTGTCGCGTTTGTTTTTAGATTTTTGATTGCTAAAATAGTTAATTATTATAATATTTATTTATTTATTTATTTATTTATTTATTTATTGTGTATGGCGGACGGACGGCGGTACCTACCTGGATAATGACTTGAAATACAATGATTTTGAATAATTATTACAAGAACTCAACGTAGTGTGTGCGTGTGTTTTCGCAAATTTTTACGTGAATAAGTATAAATTAGTGAATAAGAAAAATCGTATTAGGTGTACGCCATATACAGTGCAATTAAATCAAATCAAATCAAATCAAATCAGATCGTTTCGTGTGTGTTGGTAGCTATCTACTATTATGTTTGTTTGTTTGTTTGTTTGTGTATGTATGTATGTACGTTAGGTAGGTAGGTAGGTAGGTAGGTAGGTATTGTATTGTATTGTATTGTATGTATGTATGTATGTATGTATGTATGTATGTATGTATGTATGTATGTATGTATGTATGTATGTATGTTTGTTTGTTTGTTAGTTCATTTATATACGTATCGAAATAGAAACAATTGTATCGCAACTAATATAGGTACGATATTTAGAATAATTTGTTAGCCCTGAAAAGGGCTTTTTGGTAGGTACATGTGCGCGATTGCGTGCGTATGCAACGCGCACGTGCGGTGTGCCGCTCTCTCGCACGCTGACGCTGGCTGGCTGGCTGGCCGTACGTACGCCGGCGCGTCGGCGCGCGGCAGGTGGCGGCAGGCAGACAGGGCGGCGGCGCGGCGCGGCTGCCACTTGGTGGTGTTGTCTTTTACTTCTTGGCTGCTGCCTTTTTGGCGGCGGCCGGCTTCGATTTTGATGCGGCGGCGGTGGCCTTCTTAGGTTTCGGCGCCTTTGGTTTCTTTGTCGGTGGCTTGGCGGTTTTCTTAGCTTTAGACGCGGCGCCTCCACTCTTACCCTTCGCGGGTGACGCTGCCGCCAGGGCGGCGGCTGCCTTCTTGGCGGCGGCGATGGAAGCGGTTTTCTTTTTGGCGGCGGCGGCGGCTTTTTTGTCCTTGGCAGCAGCGGCTGCTACTTTCGATGACTTCGACGGCGATGCGGAAGCCGCCGATGCACCACCCCTCTTGTTGCCACCCTTAGCGGCGGCTGCGGCGGCGGCGGCGGACGCTTTCTTACCTTTGGCGGCGGCGGCACCGGAAGCTCCGGACGAGCCGGCGGTCTTGGCGACGGTCTTACCCGCGCCTCCGGCCGGCTTCTTCGCCGAGGTTGATTTAGATTCCAGTTTGAACGAACCGGACGCACCTTTGCCCTTCGTCTGTATCAGTGTACCAGATTCGACGGCGCTCTTCAAATATTTCCTTATGAACGGTGCCAGTTTCTCAGCGTCGACCTTGTACTGAGCGGCTATATATTTCTTGATCGCCTGCAGTGACGATCCGCTGCGCTCTTTCAATTCCTTAATGGCGCTATTTACCATTTCTGAAGTCTTAGGGTGCGTTGGTTTCGCCTTGGGTTTTTTCGCTCCGGCGGCGGCGGACGTCTTCGGTCCCTTCTTCGCCGGGGTGGTGGGTGCCGGTACCTCGGTTGCCACAGCTGTGTCTGCCATAGTAGTAGGTCGGTTTGTTAAAATATTTTCACAAACACTCAACAACACCAGAGATACACTCTAACGAACGAACTAACACAACAACAAACGACAATGTTAAAATAAAATAAGTAGAGTAGTAGTAGCAGTAGTAGTTACATACAGTATTAGATGTCGCCACTGGAACACTAAATAATTATCATTTTAACAATACACATCGAGGCATTACCGTAAGGAGAGCCGCGGTGTCGCGAGACGTTTTCTCGTATGAACACTTCCAACTTTTCACTAACATGTATATAAATTATTATATTTTTAACTGGGTTATATTATAATTAAAACATTAATATATATTTATATGGACACATCATGAAAGTGTTTATATAATGTTCACTTCAAAACTTTCACAAATATAATAAGGGTCGCGCTACAGGTGTTTATTTTCACCGCCTTGTATGCGACGTGCTTAGTGTCCAGTTCAAAAGTGATTTTTCTCTATAAAACATAAAGATTACACACATAAAGGTCGATAAGTAAACGGTGAAGATCCCGAGCTTGGAACATAATAAGAATTCAATCCTGTAAATACATATTGTGACCGTTTTGACGAGTCTAACGTCGACGGTCGTAAAACACACGACTGCCATTTTCTGAACAGCCAACGATACGGCTCAGTTCGATATCCGAGACTCGTACACATTGATTGTTATATTCTTATTTGAACACATTCCAACATACATAATTTTACCTATATATACCTAACTATAAAGAAAAAAAAAAATTAGGAATACATTAGGTAATACTTACCTACGACATATTCAAACGCATACAATATGTGGTAGTAGAGGTATTAGGTACGTAGGTGGGTAGGTTAAATATCTTTACGAAACCAATAGTAGGTACAGGACGGATCTACATACACCTAATGTAAAAAGAAATCCGATGATGTCGTGTTGGTATTAGTTTATTAGAAAGAGAACTTCTTGACACAAGTCAACAAACGTACGACTAGGTAGGTGGTAGGTATATACCTACCTACTAACAAACAACAAACAGTTTTGTGATTAGTACCCAGTTATAGACTATTACAGACTATATTTGCTAAATCTAAATGCAATGCGACACATCCGTGCGTTTTTAAAATATATTATATTACTCAGTACCTAATCTAACTTAACTACATAGTGGGTATATTTATTTATCGTTACCTACTACTTGTTGTGTTTGGTTTACTTGCACGCACGCAGCTATTGGTATAGTATATACCTACTACTACTAATACTACTACTACTACTACTACTACTACTACTACTACTACTACTACTACTACTACTAATTATAATGAGAAAGGGAACTATACATTAATTAATTAATGTGAGTGAGTAAGTAGGTAGGTAGGTAGGTAGGTAGGTACGTACGTAGGCACTTAAATGTATGTAAGATTTTTAAAATAAACTCATTATTATATGTAAGAAGTTTGACATTCATTAATCATAGTGTACGTATATAGAAACAGTTTGCATTCAAAAGCAAAACTGAATTATGTGCGGCCCTGAAAAGGGCCTTTTGTTCGTGTGCGTACACATGTTCGTCTCGATCAATAAAAACATGGAATGAATTTTTGATCGAAATTAACACGATCAGACACACACATACACACACCACACCAGATGTGGTGGTGGTGGTGCGAGTCTCGTTTGGTTTTTAACCACCGAAACCGTACAGTGTGCGTCCCTGACGTTTCAGAGCGTAGACCACGTCCATGGCGGTGACGGTCTTCCTCTTCGCGTGCTCGGTATAAGTGACAGCGTCGCGGATCACGTTCTCGAGAAACACTTTGAGAACGCCACGAGTCTCCTCGTATATCAGACCGGATATACGTTTCACGCCACCTCTGCGAGCCAAACGACGGATCGCGGGTTTGGTGATGCCCTGGATGTTGTCGCGAAGTACTTTCCTGTGACGTTTGGCTCCACCTTTCCCCAGACCCTTTCCTCCCTTACCGCGACCGGTCATTGTAGTAAATAGTTAGAGTAGAAGTTAAAGATTGATACAACAAACTCAGCGTGACCGCACTCGTATACTGCACCGAAGTGACTGGATATCGCGCCGCTTTATAATCGCGTTTTATATAGGCGGCGGCCATCAGGCGGTTGGTTTCATTGGTTCACTTGTTGAAAAGTGAGATAGCTATATTGTACGTCACGAGAACTAAGTAGATTCTTCGGTACGGTGCGGGGAGGTGAGAGGGTTGCGGGGAGAGGAGGGGGGGGGGGGGGGGGGGGCGTTTTTGTTAAAATGTATAGTATGTATTATTATTTATTTATTTATTTATTTATTTATAAATATGTAGTAGTATTAGTAGAGAACATAGGCCTCCCCCATTGACTTCCACTTCGAACGGTAACGACTTGGCTTACCTTAAACCTAACCGATTAGTTAGTTATTTGGTTCGATAGATAGATAGATAGATAGATAGATAGATAGATAGATACCTACCTACCTACCTACTTACTTACTTACTTACTTACTTACATCGACTACCACTACTACTACTAATACTACTACTACTACAAACACGACTGTCTACTATAAGTACCTATATAGATTTATTTAGGTAGGTAGGTAGGTAGGTATTTATCTATACGACGTGATTATATTGTACGCAAGAAACATATTGTCCTATTGTTCGATACATATGTGGCCCTGAAAAGGGCCTTTTTAGCAAGATGCTTTGTTTGCTGCGGTGTGTTAAAGTAAGCTAGTTACTATAACGTTCGCGAGCAAACGACGCGTCATGCGCAATACTACGACGACGACGACGACGATTAAGCGCGTTCGCCACGGATTCTGCGCGCCAGTTGTATATCCTTGGGCATGATGGTGACACGCTTGGCGTGTATCGCGCAAAGGTTGGTGTCCTCGAAAAGTCCGACCAGATAGGCCTCGCTGGCCTCCTGAAGCGCCATAACGGCTGAACTCTGGAAACGTAGATCCGTCTTGAAGTCTTGAGCGATCTCACGGACGAGACGCTGGAAGGGCAGTTTGCGGATCAACAGCTCCGTGCTCTTCTGATAGCGACGGATCTCACGGAGTGCAACGGTTCCGGGTCTGTAACGATGTGGTTTCTTGACACCACCGGTTGCCGGTGCACTCTTGCGTGCAGCCTTCGTGGCCAACTGTTTACGGGGCGCTTTACCGCCGGTGGATTTACGCGCGGTCTGCTTGGTACGGGCCATAGCGAGCGAGCGATAATAGATAGAATTGAATTAAAGAAAGAAAAATACGTAAGCCAAACTACGTGCGGACAAACGAACGCGTGAATTACTACTGACTGGTATTTATGTGTTACGGCGCTTTTTATAATGGCGGCGGATTCATGCGAGTGAGACGGACGGACGGCCGGCGTTTAATATGTGCCCCTTTATCTCTTTCGCACGCAACAAACTAATAATGAACGAACGACTAATGTAACACATTATACCTATTTGTTTTATATATATATTTTTTTTTTTTTTTTTATAATATTTTTAGTTATACATACATACCTAAATAATAATAATAATATAAATGTATGTATTTATGTAAACCCATCAAACGCAATATGTATATGTCTTGTATTTTCATGGTCTACTACTTACATTATTACTTATTGTCTCTATTGTGTACATACATACATGCATTTATATATATATATATATATATTTTTTTTTTTTCGTTACACCTCAGAGTGAGTGAGTGAGTGTGTGAGTTTGTTTTGAGTGAGTTTGTTTGTTTATGACGTCAATGTGAGAAACAAACGGGTAATATGAACAGAATTTTGGCCCTGAAAAGGGCCTTTTGAGTGTATTGCCGTACACCGACGACGGAGAACGACGAACGAACGACGCCATCTCCTCCTCGAACTCACTTGGAGCTGGTGTATTTGGTGACGGCCTTAGTTCCCTCGCTCACGGCGTGCTTGGCAAGCTCACCGGGCAGCAGGAGCCTCACCGATGTCTGCACCTCCCTGGAGGTGATGGTGGAACGTTTGTTGTAATGGGCGAGACGAGACGCCTCCGCTGCGATACGTTCGAATATGTCGTTAACGAATGAATTCATTATAGACATAGCCTTGCTGGAGATACCGGTGTCGGGATGCACCTGCTTGAGCACCTTGTAGATGTAGATGGCGTAGCTCTCCTTCCTCTTGTGCTTCTTCTTTTTTTTGTCGGTTTTGGAGATGTTCTTTTGGGCTTTGCCCGATTTCTTGGCGGCCTTACCGCTGGTCTTAGGCGGCATAATGTAGGTAGGTAGTTTGTATTAGTTTTACTCAAACTCGCGAACGCAAACACAACCGCTTGCGTTGAATACGTCGAGAGAAATGTGTCGTTTGAGCATAGGTAACACCTTTTTACATATTACTATCACTCGAGTTCGGTATTAACGTAGACAACGAGCTGAATGCGGCCGTACGGCCAATCGGGAGCGTGCGTGAAAGAGACATAAAATACACACGCGTCTCTCTCTAACATTGTACGCTAATGATGAGTGTTTTAATAAGATTAATAATGCACATTACATATACATAGTACAGTACAATATAATATTTAATATTTACAGCTTTTGTTTACTTTTGCTTGCTTGCTTGCTTGCATGCAGGTAGGTAGGTAGGTAGGTAGGTAGGTAGGTAGGTAGGTAGGTAGGTAGGTAGGTAGGTAGGTAGTTAGTTAGTTAGTTTAAAAGTAATTTGTATATAAAAGACGATTGATTATAAAGGTCATAAATAGAGACAAAATAAAAGTAATATTTTATAGAATCATATTGCGGCCCTGAAAAGGGCCTTTTGTGTCCGACCGTCCGTCGATCGGACGAGATTATGCGCTTAAGAATATTATAATAATAATAATTTAATATCTCTTATATCTTCTTAAGCCTTCTTCTCTGTCTTCTTAGGCAGTAGCACGGCCTGAATGTTGGGCAGAACACCACCCTGAGCGATGGTCACGCCCGATAGGAGTTTGTTCAATTCCTCATCGTTGCGGATGGCCAATTGGAGATGTCTCGGTATGATCCTAGTCTTCTTGTTGTCACGTGCCGCGTTGCCGGCCAACTCGAGGACCTCAGCGGCGAGATATTCCATGACGGCGGCCAAATAGACCGGTGCACCGGCGCCGACGCGTTCGGCATAGTTGCCGTTACGCAGAAGTCTGTGTATACGACCGACGGGAAACTGAAGACCGGCACGATTCGAACGGGACTTTGCCTTCCCCTTGACCTTGCCACCCTTACCGCGTCCAGACATTATTTGTTATTACGAGAGTAGTAATCACAATGCTAAATTAGCGAACAACAATAACGCGCAGCGTACGTACAGCGCACGTTCGGAAACTGAGACACGATTAACTGAGTTTTTCGCCTAACGCCGCTATTTATTAATGTAGGTGAACTACGATCGTCCAATGTATAACGAAGACGACGAGCGAACGAGAACGAGCTATGGCGAGAGAGCGTACCAGAACGATGAATATTTTATATTGAACGAGAGAGAGGGAAGATATGCGGGGTCGTGCGTGCGGAAGGCGGTATTATTCGTTCGTGTCGCGTTTGTTTTTAGATTTTTGATTGCTAAAATAGTTAATTATTATAATATTTATTTATTTATTTATTTATTTATTTATTTATTGTGTATGGCGGACGGACGGCGGTACCTACCTGGATAATGACTTGAAATACAATGATTTTGAATAATTATTACAAGAACTCAACGTAGTGTGTGCGTGTGTTTTCGCAAATTTTTACGTGAATAAGTATAAATTAGTGAATAAGAAAAATCGTATTAGGTGTACGCCATATACAGTGCAATTAAATCAAATCAAATCAAATCAAATCAGATCGTTTCGTGTGTGTTGGTAGCTATCTACTATTATGTTTGTTTGTTTGTTTGTTTGTGTATGTATGTATGTACGTTAGGTAGGTAGGTAGGTAGGTAGGTAGGTATTGTATTGTATTGTATTGTATGTATGTATGTATGTATGTATGTATGTATGTATGTATGTATGTATGTATGTATGTATGTATGTATGTTTGTTTGTTTGTTAGTTCATTTATATACGTATCGAAATAGAAACAATTGTATCGCAACTAATATAGGTACGATATTTAGAATAATTTGTTAGCCCTGAAAAGGGCTTTTTGGTAGGTACATGTGCGCGATTGCGTGCGTATGCAACGCGCACGTGCGGTGTGCCGCTCTCTCGCACGCTGACGCTGGCTGGCTGGCTGGCCGTACGTACGCCGGCGCGTCGGCGCGCGGCAGGTGGCGGCAGGCAGACAGGGCGGCGGCGCGGCGCGGCTGCCACTTGGTGGTGTTGTCTTTTACTTCTTGGCTGCTGCCTTTTTGGCGGCGGCCGGCTTCGATTTTGATGCGGCGGCGGTGGCCTTCTTAGGTTTCGGCGCCTTTGGTTTCTTTGTCGGTGGCTTGGCGGTTTTCTTAGCTTTAGACGCGGCGCCTCCACTCTTACCCTTCGCGGGTGACGCTGCCGCCAGGGCGGCGGCTGCCTTCTTGGCGGCGGCGATGGAAGCGGTTTTCTTTTTGGCGGCGGCGGCGGCTTTTTTGTCCTTGGCAGCAGCGGCTGCTACTTTCGATGACTTCGACGGCGATGCGGAAGCCGCCGATGCACCACCCCTCTTGTTGCCACCCTTAGCGGCGGCTGCGGCGGCGGCGGCGGACGCTTTCTTACCTTTGGCGGCGGCGGCACCGGAAGCTCCGGACGAGCCGGCGGTCTTGGCGACGGTCTTACCCGCGCCTCCGGCCGGCTTCTTCGCCGAGGTTGATTTAGATTCCAGTTTGAACGAACCGGACGCACCTTTGCCCTTCGTCTGTATCAGTGTACCAGATTCGACGGCGCTCTTCAAATATTTCCTTATGAACGGTGCCAGTTTCTCAGCGTCGACCTTGTACTGAGCGGCTATATATTTCTTGATCGCCTGCAGTGACGATCCGCTGCGCTCTTTCAATTCCTTAATGGCGCTATTTACCATTTCTGAAGTCTTAGGGTGCGTTGGTTTCGCCTTGGGTTTTTTCGCTCCGGCGGCGGCGGACGTCTTCGGTCCCTTCTTCGCCGGGGTGGTGGGTGCCGGTACCTCGGTTGCCACAGCTGTGTCTGCCATAGTAGTAGGTCGGTTT
>CATOBL010000204.1:0-17076 GCA_951394255.1 Polyploca ridens | reverse complement strand
ATGAAATAAATAATAAATAAATAAATATCCTGGGACATTCCTCACACACGGTCATTTGATCCCAAACTAAGCAGAGCTTGTACTATGGAAACCAGATAACTAATATAATACATATACTACTTTTCGTTTGTAAATACATACTTAATATACATAATTACACCCAGGTACAGGACATACAGACATGTTCATGGACACAAATGCATGTGCTGCGTGGGAATCGAACCCACGACCTGCGGCAAGTTAAGTGGAATCTTAACCAGAGTCTTAACCAACCGCGCCAACTGGCCCGTCAAAAAAACATTAATCGAAATAGAATTTTGTAATATGTACAATATGTAAGTGTAGGTACTTACTTGTTCTGTATGGGCGGGTAGGGCGAGTTGAGGTCCTTCTCGTCGCTGAGGTGGATGCTGTCGATCTTGGTGACGCGCGAGTACAGCAGGAACGACGTGTACGCTGCACACACACATTGTCTCTCGTGGCATATGGATTATCATTCACGTTGTAACCCACATATCACATAGATACATATTTTAAACAATTGCAAAATACCAAGCATTGACCTATTACTATTGTGATTGAAATACCGTGCTTCGGAAGGCACGTAAAACTAGTTGGAGGCCTCCTAGACGGCTTAAAAACTCCAACAGTAGGTTGACCACTAGCCTACCTCCACCGATCCGCAGTGAGCATGCGTGGTGGAGTATCTGCCCATTCCCTTTCACCCTAATTTCTGAAAATGAGGACCAAACGAAGGCCCGTGCTCAGCAGTGGGATAGTAAAAGGCCGATGATGATGACGAAGCTTTAACTGCTTCACAGAACAATCTTATCCGATTACACCGCACTAACATTTACCGCAACAAAATGTACAAAGCACGTGAATACCATGTTATTTACATTTAAATGTGTGTGTAAGTTAAACAAGCGTTAAGATAAAGTGACGGTTAACACTAATGATACAATTACAGATTTGTAACCTTTTGTTTTCAAATATCCAATCGGTCCTTTCAGGCATTCAAGTTGCGAGAGATAATTTTGAACCAATTTTACAGATGACGCATTTCGTTGAATACTGTCCTGTTTGTAATTAATAATAAACATTATTATACAATCAATATAATTATAGCTGCTGTAAATTACCGTCAGTTATAATAATGAGACGAAGGCAATATGTGCCTCTTTTAATTTTGCTTCGTATTGAACTTGGGACTTGGAAAATAAATTCCAAGTGTTTTTTTTTGTTCAATACACAATTAAACTGTTTTGCTATGCCGATGTTTTGATGTGATTATATTCCTTATCGACACTAGACGATCGTATACGCACTCACATTACTGCTTAAAGTATTTAAAGTAAAACAGTTGAGTAACAAGACAATCTGGAGGGACAACAAAAGCAAAACGTACTTAAAATCGAATTACAAGCCATGGCCAAGTTTGACTTTGTCTTAGATCTAACGCACCTATATGGATGGGTATGTCGCATTACAGCGTTTGTTACATATATGTTCATTTTGGTTCTCACCAAACTTAAAAAGCTTCGTTTAAAATATCTATCGTGTTTTGGAACACTAACGGAGATTCGGTGTTCGAACTCTCCACTAATGAAGTAACACTTCTTTATAATGATTATTTTTGCTTCCATGTCGCACTTATCCGTAAGTATGTGTAGTGTTGTATATGTGTGTAGGTCTATGACTCACGCGTGCAGTTTTTCCCGTCGGGCGCGAGGTCCCCGTGCGGGCACACGCAGCGCGCGCGCTCCCCGTCGAACAGGCACAGCCCCGCGCACCCCCCACCCCCACCACACGAGTTCAGCACCCCGGGGACACTACCCGCCCGCGCCGGGGGCATCGTCTGGGACGATGTCGACCAGATCTGACACACACATAATGCAATCATTACACCTCACGTACAATGACAAATATAACTACCCTACAGAAGGCTATAATATATGTTTGGGTACCAAAATATACTACAAAACGTCTCATTCAATCGGTTCCATACCAACGTAGGATACAAAGAGAGCAGTGTAGTTACCATGATGTCCTTGAGGCTGTCGCCCGCGTTGTCCCTGAGCACGCGGTACTCGGACACGTTGCGGAGCGGCAGCGCCAACACCGACCCGCTGTTCAACAACCTGCCGACCATCGACAAAACTTGTTACAACATTACAAATGACGCGTAAATGTGCTCATTAACGCGCTATTATCAATTCTGAATTCAGATACAGAGTGTGGTCTAGGAATCCCACGGTGTGTGTTAGCGCGACGGGGTGCCGCAGCGGCTCTGAGGCCCGCACCACCACCAGCACCACAGGATCCAGTATGTGTACTCACGTGTCTAGCAGGTACAGGGTGTGGTTGTAGACGGCGAGCGCGACGGGGTGCCGCAGCGGTTCCGACGCCCGCACCACCAGCTGCTGGGCGCCGCCATCGTACTGCATGCGCCACACGCTCTCCGCCCAACGGTCGATCCAATATATTTGCTGCTCCTGTATACAAATAAATACACCTTGTACGTGCGGTCTTCTTTAGTCAAGGTAATTTGGACGAGGAGCGACGATCTGCGAGAATATAATATCCTGAGGGTATAAGTGTGTGGAGGTGCGCAGGCGCATCTATTAATTAGAACTAGCTACTCGCAGCCCCATATGAGTGTAATATGGCGGGTGACGACGTAACTCCTCGCCAGCACGTGCCGCGGGTGCACTAGACGACTGCCGCTTACGTTCAACCCAACGCGCCCTACTTGAGTCCACTTTACTGCATCCAACAGATGGACGCGTTTGATATGATGACGTCGTACAAGTAGAATTGCAGTAACTCATCGCCAACGCAGACGCCAACTGCACGCCTCGGGTTAACCTTTAGGACATCTAAGATAATCTAAGAACCATGCAGAGGAAGGATCCTTCTAAGTCTGAATGGTTGGTATGTGTGGTGTACCTGCGTGTCCAGCGCTATGTCAGCGACGGTGGTCCCGTTGTAGAGCAGGTCCCCGCGCGAGCCATCAAGCCGCGCGCGCTGGATCCACCCGCCGCCGCTCAGGAACAGCCATCCGAGAGGACTGTCCACCGCCAAGGCTGGGCGACACACATACAAGGTTATTAAGCTAGCAACAAGATGCAGGGATAAAGCTAACCAAGGTACAAACTCTGAAGAATCAGTTGATTTATAATTATAGTAATATATAAATGTTGGTTTTAATCGTCGTGTAATACAAATCATTTAGGACCGTCCCACTCACATGTGACAGAGAGCGGGTCCGTGTCGAGCAGCACGTAGCGGTGTTGTCCGTCCAGCCGCGCCACCAGCACCAGGCAGCGCTGCGGGTCCGACCAGTACACGTTGCCGCCCACCCACTCCACGGCAACACCTACACACAACAAAACACAACTGGAACTATACTATACTTATATGGATATAACTAACGAATTGACAGGAGATCACAACATATAAAGGTGGAAGATGGAAGGTCATGTCAATATGAAAGTCAGTAAGCCAGCAAGTTTAGACCCGAGGAGAGCATTTATGAAGGTCGAAGCAACTCAAGTTACCAACCGATTCGGAAGTAAGACATCAATTGAGAAGAACAGGCAAAACACTCTGTAATAGTTGGCTGTTTGTAGTAGCTTGGACGCTTGGTACACCCGAAGCATCACTCACGCGTTACCGATCCCACCTTCACCGGTGAGCTCTGGCTCTCGTACTCACTTGCAGGAATACTAGTCTCGCTGGTGTCTGGTGCATGATATGGCCGTGCCGTGCTAAGGCTTCAGCTGTTAGTTACCTCCGAGCCAGTCGTAGGGCTGCGAGTCATGCGGCGGCGCCTGGTGCACGAGCAGCGCGCGCTGGGTGCCGTCGCGCTTCACGCGCCACACGCTGCCCGCCTCGGAGTCCGCCCAGTACAACCATTCACCCGCTACAATAACACATACACGCATTACACACATATTATCAGTCAGTAGGTACTATTACATGAATAAGTTGAACACGTATACTATATACAGGATTAATTTTCTAGCCAGTATGGACAATGTGGAATAAATTAAATTATTTATTATTACGATTAACGCTCACGCGATTGGGCCGCCGGTACCAGCGCTATAACCATAATTTTCCTTTTGGTCATTACGTAATTAGACCCCTGAAGGGTCGCCACTGGTACAAATGACCGGGATATTTGTGTCACCAACTCCCGGTCTATTAGCTGTCTCTCAGGTCCAAGGTTGCAAGCTTTTCCATCCACAAATACAGGGACAACTGAGCTCGGTCATGCGCCCTAAGCGCCGGCCGAATATCACGACTCACAGCTATTAATGACATTATCCGTAGGGAACTTGATGTCGCTAACGTGCCTTCCGTACTGGAACCAGTCGGTATTGCGCGTGGCGTATGTCTTTGATCTCATGGAGTGTCGGCAGGTCGTTGGAATGGGATGCCACATGTGTTGATACACTCGCCCCATCTCACTTACTGACGACTTGTAAAGTTTCAAGGGCAGCAGCGGCCAGTGCGGAAAATTCTAAAGTCAAAAAATACGCATGGATTGGACCAAATTATCTATTTTCTTTTTGCGGTCGAAGCCATGGGACCGTGGGGTCCGAAGCTCGCACTTTGTGATCAAAATTAATCGAGGCCTCCGGAGACCAGTGGGCGGAGAGTTCTTTCCGCCAACGCATCAGCTTGGCTATCCAAAGAAGAAACTCAAAAATCGTTAGCAGCGGCATACTCGAGGATTAGTTTCTATCTAGGAGATTTTTCTATATATAGATTTTAATTTGTAAAGTGTTGAATGCATCATATCAACACTCGTAACTTAAGTTCTGATTTATAGTTTTGTTTTTGTTATAATTAAGCTCTGATTTATGTTGTGTTCTTGTTATAGGTATTGCGTGAAATGTAATGTATAGGATGTATTTTATTTGTAGTTACTTAAATGTGTTTTATTTATATTTTGTTAAATAAAAAATATGTTTGTTCACCGATTACTTGGAAAAAACACTTTGTAATGCAACATACCCTAAAAATTAAGGGTCACTTATTTTTTTATTAATTATAGGATAAAAACTAAGTACATTATACAAACAAAAGCGAAGGCTCTTCTCTACTTTGACATTCAAGTGATAGGTTGTCTCCTTTAGTCTAATAACCATAATATTAAGTCCCCCCGTCCACTAAGTTCGACCGGCGGTACGGCTGTAGAAAGTTCAAACTTATCTTAGTTTTTTTGCTTTGTTCGCCTTCCATTTTATGTGGCTATGCTTATGCGAAATAATAACACCCACATTGATAAATAGCTCAAGTTATGAATTGAAAGCTCATGAATTCTTATTAAAATTACTTACTTAAAACAGCGGAGTAAATCACAGCGATATTGTTTGGGCGTCCATTGCAGTTTTACCTACTATAAATGGAGCGCTCCTATTTACTTGAGCTAGTTTTAAGACTTTACGGACATTCTCCTCACCCATTTTTTTATCTATACTAATATTATAAAGAGGAAAGATTTGATTGTTTGTTTGTTTGTTTGCATTGAATAGGCTCCGAACAGATAACCTACTGAACAGATTTGAAAAATTCTTTCATTGTTGGGAAGCTACACTATCCCCGGGTGACATAGGCTACTTTTTATGACGGGAACGCGGGTGAAACCGCGCGAGACAGCTAGTACTAAATATCTTGGAACTGAGCCATGTTTTATGTCTATGTGAAAACTAGTCTCAAAACGAAAATATTGCCATCAAAAAGTCAAATTCACAAAAAGGTTCGTAGCCAATTTTGATTCTACACCCCTTATCTATACATAACATATATAATTACTTGTAGATATATATCATATAAGTAAAGCGGCTAAAGACGCATTCTCATTAGTTATCAATGTTCTCGCTGAGTGGGCACCAACACTGATCGCGGTAAGTTGTATTGTTTTTGATGGGTGGCTATTTTGTAGGTACTATAATAGGTTTCCCTGTGATCCCCTATTTACCCCCTTTGGGGTTCAGTTTCGGGATATCCTCTCTTATTGCTCTCACCTACGTTATATATATGGTTTGAATATTTTTACGCGGTAAAATAAAATAAAAGTAGATTTTATTGTATGCGCTTGGGTGGCGCTCTGGATGGTTTATATTCACAAATCAGCCCGGCAGATGGCGCTGCAGTTGATAATATAACCTAGATACCGACTGCAGCGCCATCTGCAGGGCTGATTTGAGAAATAAAACCATCCAGGGCTTTAGCAAAAATATTCAAACCGTACGCAGGTGAAACTGCGGAGGTCGTTAAGAGAAAATAAGATGTCGATAGATACAAGAAACAAGAGTGATCTTAGGGTTCCTTTTTACAACCGATGTAGGTACGGAACCCTGATCAAACTAGATATTCAACTTAACTGACGCCATGCGTGATATTATTATAATCTACGAGTCAAAGTCAAAGTATCTTTATTATGGACCATAGGTAAAAGTTGTAGGTACAGATGTATTGTAATGTTAACGAGAAGAGAACACTTTGTACCCCTTTTTAGGGTTCTGTAGTCAACAAAGAACCCTTATATTTTCCATGTCCGTCCGTCGTTTGTGCGCGTTCCCGAGAGATCTTATTTTCTCGAGATAAATAGTATCCCTTGTAATTTATTGTATTGCAATAAAATTATTTACAACGAATAGGAACAAAATAATATCTATAATATACTCATAGAAAATAAAGTACAAGTAATAGTATCCTATATTTTATTCCATCATATATCTTTGTGCCACGTTTCATCCAAATCCGCTCTGTAGTTTTTGCGTGAAACAGTAAAAACATCAATAGTGATGTTCTTAAATTAATCTCGAAACGTTTAATTTCCAGAGCAGAATGCTGCTCGTCGTCCTCGTGCCGTGCCTCCTCGTGCTCGCCGCCCGAGCCGACGACGTCTACATCGACGAACTCACACACCAAACAGAAGTATTGTACGACTTCACTATAGAACCATGGTTTTATCATCTGGCCGTAGATTACGAATATAACTACTTATATTCACTCGTCTGTGAACTCCTCACGGCAAAAATAGATATATTAAATCTAAATACAAAACAGCGTCGTTATTACCTTTACGATGACAACGCTATTTCAGTTGCTGTGGATCAGGGGACCCACGACCTGTATATAGGCACCGTTAATGGTATATATAAATACAAGTTTGGCTCTGGCGAAAAACAACTAGTGTCCGCTCCAGATGTTCAAGCCTACCGAATGTATTTTCACGGAGTGTTATATTATACCGATTTAACGTCATTTAGACTTTCAACATTAATCAATGGACGCTCCGAAAAGCTTGCTAATATGCAATATCAAGTACGCACAGTAGTTATTGATAACGAAGATGTCATGTTCTTCAGCAACAGCACTGGGTTGTATAGCCGGCCGATGGACAGTGATAACACAACTTTATACCTGTCGGGTGGGTGGGTGAACCTAGCTTTGAACAGAAATGGCAGTGCCTATTTTTTTTTTTGCGGCGGGATATATGAGTTAATCAAATCTAATGCTTCTTATCGAAAAGTAGTTTCTGTTGAAGGACCTAAAGCTATAGCATTTGATAAGAATAATAACATAATATACTGTGATAAAAGAAGGGTCTATAGATTGATACCGATCGCAAAAGTAAATATTACTAACGCTCGATGAGATATTCATGAACCAAATATTGATATCACAAAATTAAATAATACTAATACTATGAATGTTTCGAACACAGCTGGAAATAAAACTGGATATTATAGATACAAAAATTGATAAACTTGTGACTGATCATGCGGAAATGCAAAAAGTAAGATGAATAGAAAAATTAAGGATTTGTCACAAAAGATTGACAAACTGGAATCTGAGCAGGTGAAAATACTGGACAGTATTACAAACATTTACAAACATATTACTGATATAGTGGAAAGAAATCAGGAATTGAAATGTATAGACAAAATGCACAATAGTACAAGCTCCTTGATGCAGATGAATCGCATCGAGCACGTAGTGCAACCGAAGTCCGAACCTAAAATATGTACTGTTTGCTTTATGCTATAATATTAATATACTGTTGTAATATTTGCACGCCGTCGTGGCAAAACATGAAGGTCCTTATATAATATTAATAATTTAACATCAATTTACTAACCATGTTTCTGGCAAATAAATGATCTTTATCTTATCTTATCCTTAATAATAAATAAATTCATTTTGTAGAAACACAGGCACCGTTCTACTGCCATGTGTTACAGTTACCTACTTAAGGGTCAGTTCACCGAGACGAGACGCGGCGTAGAGGCCAATTGTTTCACAATTTCGCGCAGCGCGGCGCCGCGAAACGCATCGCTACGCCTCGAGGCTCAGCGCGACACCGCCAAACGTACTCTGTGTACCTATTTGTGTGGTAAATAAAGTTCTATTTGTATCGTTATCTTAAAAAGTACGAGCCGTGTCGCGTCTCGGTGTGAGCTGACCCTTCGTTTAAACCTCATTATTGTTCAACTTAGTTAATATTGCAGCAGATCATTATTATTATATTTATAGTTTTAAGATCGTGCCTTTGCTTTAAATATTTATCAGGCGTTTACATTTTATTTTGTACAAACGTCATGCCTAGGTACGACTATCTATCATTATCCTTTGTCATTGAAATTACCAGCGCAAGTGGAAGTAATACAGACGTAATTAGGAAAAATAATTATTTCAAGGAGTGGTGCATATTAGTATACCTACATAAGTTAGATGGTTTAAATATCACTAAATAAAATTATGTATAATAAAATCAAATATGAAAATGTTGCTGACCAAACTGAGAGCAATACGACGCTTGAAACCCTAAGTCGGCCCCGAAGTGCTTTGCGGTGCGGGTGCGCTACATATTACCGTAAGGCTGGCGATCGCACTTCATGAGCTTATAGAAAGGCATAAGTAACTACATTTGAATAAAACTTCCAATAGTTCTTTTGTGTTCCTTAAGGATTGATTTGGCATAGGAAATAGTAATATGCAAGCGCAGCATTCATTTAAAATTGCCTATATAAATGTTCAGCAGTCATCCTTGGATTGAAAATGATGAGGTATGAGTAGGTATATTTACCAGCATGATAGTCGATGGCTGCGGCCATGGAGAGCTGCGGCACGGGCGGCAGCAGGCTGCCCGCGCCGCCGTCCGCGGACACGCCGCGCACCTCCCAGCTCGCCGAGTACACCACCACCTCCTCCACACCTGCCGGAAACCGTACCACGTACTACCACCCGCTGCGAGGCTGCGTAGCCGCTTGCCCGTGCCACCGGCTACGGCCATGAGCAACAGGGGCCGATTATACAATCAGAATCAAAACTTAACTCTTAACAATCGAAAATAAACCTTATTTCATAGAATTAGGTGCCAAATTCTATTGTTTTAATCTGGATTTAAGGTTGGTTGACTTTCTATAAACTGGACCTAAGAGCTACTCTACGCGGTATAAGCTACGGAGCTACGAGTGCTCCGACACAGCGTTGTGATCACATGAAATTAATTGTTGACCCAGCGAGCGAAGCGTCTCCGTTTCAGTTAAAATGCTTTCGTATGTCCAGATGTCCGGCTCATCTCTTCTACAGGTTTCCCAACCGATCCTCGTGAAATTGTGTGAGCAGTTTCGGTATTTTTTAAAATTTACTTGACTTTTGTTGACAAGGCAATTCCATATGATTATCGAGACTCGCGAGGTCTACAGCTCACAGAGCCACTAATGATAATATACAAGCATTACTCATACATTTGGTGATTCAATCAAATGTCTGTCCTGGCTGAATGAATCAAAGCGACACGGCCTGCGGCGTGATAGGTAGAGTATCCTACCAATCACGCCAATCGACAGAACCAAGAACAGTACATTATTTAATTTATTGTTGGTATAACACAACATGTAGAGTCGTGGTGTTGTGTCGTGAGACTGACCCTTGCAGGCGGGCCCGTCCCTGTGGTACCCGATGGCGCAGCGGCACACGCTGTCGGTCTCGGAGACGGGCAGGCACAGGTGCGCGCACGCACTGCGCCGCAGCGCACAAGCGCCCCCACCCCCACCCCCGCCCGCCTGAACCTGCGCGTCGTACACGCGCAGCGATATCACACCCTCTGCAATACACAACACAACACAACACATCGCTTATTACATTACACAGATAAAGATAAACTATATTTTATATAGACTGAGGATTCTGTATATGGTATATGACACACTGTACGGGACACTTCTCTCCAATAAATAGAATGGTACAGTATTACCCAACTGATATGTCGCGTCGTGAATCTTCGTTCGCACAGAAAATAATGTATGGCCCGAAGATTAACGAAAGAATGCTTAAAACTTACAATCAACCTTAGATCACTACTATAAGGTTCATAATACACTGCAGCTGTTAGTTCCGTCTTACTCGCAAGTCCGCCCCTCCTCACTGCGCGCGCTAACATGGCGGCAGCTGCCGACCAATAGCATTTCCCGCGCTTCGAAAATGTATCTTCTGCGCAGGTACATCGGTAAGCCATATTAATTGGGTACTACTGTAATGGCGTACAATATAGCTTCTAAAAAAAGCAATATATATTCGGTAACAGACTAATTCGTTTTAAAAATACATAAGTTGCTAGATATAAGCAATGTGTAAAGCCTTCTACGTTATTTTTAAATTTTTAAGTTATTTTTATATTATTTGTTTTTTTTTTCTTTAACATTTATTTAGTTGTCTTTTCTTAAAGTTGTTTTGGTTATGTTGTTTGTCCTTTTTAATGCATGTAGTCGTCACCTCTAATTGAGACACCATTTATGATTTATATTCTGTACCTTTATTTTTTAATGTATTAGTGTGTGTCTTGTTGGTGATCAAATAAATAAATAAATATCCTCAAAATCGGAAACTTCGAAAATTTATAGTGCGCGCCAAATAATTTGAATCATCATCATAAAGGAACAAGGTTTATTTTACTTTGGTATTTTTAAACATCCTACTTCTAAATACGAAAGTGTGTGAGTATGGATGTATGTTTGTTACTCTTTCACGCAAAAACTACAAACAGATTTGGATGAAATTTGGCACACAGAATATGTCCTGGATTAACACATAGGATACTTTTATCCCGGGAAATCATACGATCCCTCGGGAATGGGGGTGATATAGCGCGGGACAGCTAGTAGTGCTTGTGAGTATGGTACCGGTATTGTTTCTAAGCAGCGTGATGCGTTGCTTGTCGGTGGCAGCGTGTTGTATGAGCCGCAGCGTGTTGTCGCGCGCGTCCGCGTACAACACGTCTGCGCCGTGCACCTCCAGCGCCGTCGGCCGAGCGCCGCCCTCCAGCTCCAACTGGACATAGTACACACAAGCACTCACATGTATAAGGTTGACAATGGTATGAATATCACACAACAACCATACTTAAAAAAATGAATTTTAAAGCGTAGCTTTTACCGCATCAGTCGGTATTCTTGTGTGTTACCTTAGTAGTACATAGAAAAAGGTAAAAATATTGAAGGGGTTGATTGCTTTATCATGCAGTATACACTGGCAAAACTAATAATAATAATAATATTTATTCATAACAAAAAGAAGTGTACAAAAGTGCAGCTAATATGACATATGTAGATATAAATTTACAATAAAAAGGATTCCAGCTAGTAATTATAGTTGCTCGGTTGAGCACCTAATGCCTATACTAGGTAAGCCTGTGACATAGGCATTAGGCCTCTCCCCTCCGCCAGGTGAGTACAAAAAAACTATGTCACACGGAGGGAAATTACTTTAAATACTGAAGATAGTTAATTTTACTGAAAGAAGACATCATTTAATTTTTAAAACAAGTACAACTGCATTTATGATTTGTTTATAATAGCTCAGGTCAAATGAACAATGTTTTTATTATGATGTTGTTATAATAAAGAGCAACGTACCGTGTTAATTTTTAAAACAAGTACAACTGCATTTATGATTTGTTTATAATAGCTCAGGTCAAATGAACAATGTTTTTATTATGATGTTGTTATAATAAAGAGCAACGTACCGTGTTAATTTTTAAAACAAGTACAACTGCATTTATGATTTGTTTATAATAGCTCAGGTCAAATGAACAATGTTTTTATTATGATGTTGTTATAATAAAGAGCAACGTACCGTGGTGAGCTTCATGTTGTTCAGGTCGAGGTACTGTATGGTGGCGGTGCCCGAGTTCACCCAGTACAGCCGGTTGCGTGTCACGTCCACGCACATACCTATACGCAACATTAACATTATTATCATTTAGGAACATTTATATTTACATTCCTTCGTTAGTGTCTACGTTATAACGAACCTGTGTGCAAAATGTCTAGTTACTAAAGCCTGCGGTTTAAGTTGTGCGTGCAACCACACTCGATCAGTTTCTCCTTTTATATAGGGTGACTGGTAATTAGTAAACAATACTTAGAGACATGATTGTATTCATGATAACAACCAACTTTCCCAAAGAAACAAGTAGGAATAAATACCAAATTAAATAAAAGCTGATGGTGTATTCTTATTCTTGTAAGGTACTAAATAGTATGGGCTCATGAGCTAAGTAGAATTTACAAAAAATTTCTTTGGGAAAGTTGTTTGTTATCATGAGTACAATCATGACAATGTGTCTAAGTATTGTTTACTAATTATCAGTCACCCTATACTGGGTGGAGATTTCGAAATGGCATATTTTCGAAACATATGTTGGATTAGTCATGCTGAACAACTTTTACTATTTACAATTCAGAAATATGTTGCTTTTAAATGAGCAACATATTACTGAATTGTAAATATCCTAGTAAGAGGAGACCTGGTGACCTGAAATACAGGTACTTTGCCTAGTTTAGGCACCAGTCTCCCACAGTATATAGTTTGCTTAAATATGTATGAATGAAATGTGTACTTCTAATCAAATATAGTGGTGAGAAAAAAAAAAAAAAAAACTATGGGACCAACACTGAAATCCCAAAAAAAATATTTTATTTTTCATACATTATGATCGAGCAAGGTTGGCATTTTGTAAGAAAAGTATTTTTTTTTTTTTTGTAAACCTTTGGTCCCATAGTAGAAGTTGTTCAGTATGACTAACCCAACATAGGTTTCGAAAATATGCCTTCTCAAAATCTCCACCTGGTATACACACCTCGTGCTTTTTAATAAATAACTACCATACGATACGTACTGGTAACGCCGGCGAGGTGCGGGTCGGTGTCGGCGCGCAGCAGCGTGCGGCGCGCGCCGCCCGCGCCGTCCGCGCGCTCGATGCACTCCTCGCCCTCCACGCTCGCCGCCCAGTACAACTTGCCTCTACGACACACGCACACAATATACTACGCTGTTACTACCTCACATATACCACTCATCGAAAAAAATATTCGGAATGAAAAATAAAACGTGGGGTATCTTAGGATATTCGACAGAAGCTAAGCGTTCGTTTGTTACATATTTATTCATATTGGTTTGCATCCCGAAAATGCGTTAAAATAAATAAGTTGTTTGTTAAAAATTTCATTTTTAATACAAGCTTTTTTTGAGTGACTGTACTTTTTGTTGACTGTACTTGCATTGTCATCCAATACACTAATGTATACCGAATATCAAGTCAATCCGACCACTGGAAGTGGGTGAAATTCGACCTGCAAGATTCCACCCGAATAAACACATACATACATTGCAAGTTAAATAAAAGCTTGTAAAACTTATCTTCAATGAGATTAACGGGATGACAGTGTATTTGTAGCATGGTAAAAGGGACGCTTATAGTTAGGTGTAGGCTAGTATCTTCTTCTCATTCGTGTCACTCTTGACAGAGTATTCGTGGTCGTCATGACGAGTGGCGCGCTTCACGACACGCCGCCATTCGTCCCTAACTGCTGTGCTGGTGCAGTCGTTGATGAGCCTGATGCGCCTATTGCGGCCTTAATTTGGTCGGTCCATCGCATGGGTGATCTCCCACGTGCTAGTATAGTATTTCAATAACCTGGTGGGATCGACGGCGAGCGTGGTGAGGTTGTGCACGGGTTGTTGCACGAGGTCGGCGGTGTACTCGCCGGCGAGGTTGGCGACGCGCAGCGCGTCGCGCGTTGAGTAGTACACCAGCCGCGCCGCCCACTCGACGGCGAGCCCGCGCGGCCGCTCCACGCCGCTGTCCGCCACCACGCTCACCGGCCCGCCCGTCAGCGGGCTGTGCTTTATCTCGTTCGTCTGTAACGTGACATACAGTCAGCGTCCTGGAGGAGCCGGCCGAGTGACCGCCGCGCGCCGGGTCTGCGCAGTGTACCTCCGTGTCCGCCCAGTAGATGGCGGCGTCCGCTGCGACGAAGTGCAACGTGGTGGGCGCGGTGACGTGCGGCCCCGACACCGTGGGGATGGTGTGCACCAGCGGCTTCTCCAGGTCCACGCCGCGGATCTCGCCCAGCCGACCGATCAGCAGCACCTTCTCGTGACCTACGCACAACATACGTTGACAACACCTGATGATCCCGGGTGCTAATTTAGGTACATTAGTACCCAACTGGTATGGCGCGTCGTGAATCTTCGTTTGCACAGAAAAGAAAGTATGGCCCCGAAGATTAACGAAAGAATACTTAAAACTTACAGTCAACCTTAGATCACTACAATAAGGTTTATAATACACTGCAGCTGTTAATTCCGTCTCACTCGCAAGTCACACCCCTACGCACGGCGTGCGCTAACATGGCGGCAGTTGCCGACCAATAGCGTTGCCCGCGCTTTAAAAATGTATCTTCTGCGCAGGTACATCGGTAAGCCATATCAGTTGGGTATTACTGTAGTGCTCTCGAATCAAGTACATACAGAACTGGTGACATTGAATTTTGAGCGTTATTAGTGTAATACATACGTTCGCAGGTGACGTTGTCGGGCGCGAGCCGCATGACGTGCGGACAGGCGCACTCGCGCAGGTCGGGCGTGTCGATGAGGCACAGGTGGGAGCAGTTGCCGTTGTTCACGCCGCACGGGTTCTTGTCCGCCGCGGGCTGCCGGCTCGGGTGGATCACCTGCACAACGTGCATCACTTGTCAATAATCATATTATAAGGCTAAGGTAAGGGTGAGTATGTTTGTTGTGTAGGGATGGTTGGGAGGGTTTCATAAAGCAGAGGTTAATTGACAAAGCCTACTATAAGGTGGCTCATTACGTGGAAGACAAGAATATATGGTTGTAGTAGCTTCTCTCTGCACTTGCATCCCCCTGGCTAAGTGACAATTGTACGAATAAGCATAAAATAATAATGTATATATTGTATAAGTATTTGGAAAAAAAGCTGTAATATTAAAAGATCTTCCACAAAAAAAAAAAAACCTTGCTGAGTTTCTTGCCGGAGTCTTCTCAGTTTAAGTGTATTCCGAACCGGTGGTAAATTCAACTGTATGTACAGTCGAAGACAAAGATATGTATACACGTATCATTATAAAAAAGAAGTAATCATAAAAAGCTCCAATAATTTGTACTCATTCAAATGCTAACAAATATGTAAACAATATAGACAACATAAATATGTACCCGACACGATCATTAATATGTACACGTTAGATAAAGTAAAAATATGTATTCCCTGAAAGATGCATAAAATTGTTACCACTCAATGTGCCAAAAATATGTATACAACCATCTGAACAATGATGACACTGAAGTTCACACAACATTCATTGATATATTATGTAGTACCTACATATACAGGGTGAATTTTTTTTTCTAGCCAGTGAGGGCAACTTCTGAACTACAGGTCTTAGAGGAAAACGCTGAAGTGAACCCCGAGCTAAATTTTGAAGAAAATAAAAATGCCATTAAATTATTATTTTTTTAAATGTGTTTTAAATTTTTTTTTTCTTTTTCTACTTCTACTTCACAATACGAACAAAATTATGTATGACAATCTTGGTCTGAAGTTGCTAGAAGTTATTAAAATTGACCTCATATTTTATCTTCGAAAATACAAATTTTTTTAAATTAATTTTAATGGCATTTTAATTTTCTTCAAAATTCAGCTCGGGGTTCCTTTCAGCGTTTTTCTCTGAGACCTGTAGTTCAGAAGTTGCCCACACTGGCTAGAAATAAAAATTCGCCCTGTATATATCGCTGCACACATTATTAAATATTTACGTTTTGTGATGTCTATAGAACAGGGCATGACGTCATTTGCGTGTCATTTGTTTCATAAATTACACTTTTAATTTGAACTAGCGACCCGCCCCGTCTTCGCACGGGTGCAATGTCGTGTGGTGTCGAGCGATGTGCGCGTCCGCGCCCGTCTCGGCCCGTCCCTTTACGGTATCGCGAATACTGTGTCTTACTAATTTTAAATCTGTGATAAAGAAAGAGCAAACTTTATCTCCATTAAATGTCCATCGTGACTAACTTATTAAATTACATAAGGATTAATATTATATGGGTCAAAATAACTTCGAAATTATAACCCATAAAAAAATATCTCAATCGCATAAAAATTGTTAGTGTGGGTTATCCATAGAATATAATTATAATAAGGTCCTTCTAAAGTCTTGGCGTATATTTTTAGAGATGGATGTATACATATATGTATAGGTCATTAGTAATCAAAAAAAATATTAGAAAAATAATCCGTACATTATAAATTAATACTTGGTACTTACGTAAAGTTCAACTTTGTTTATTTTTTTCTCTTTAACCATCAGACCGGTAAAAAGTGGCAGCCATTTTAATTATTTAGTTACTGGTTCGATTGCTCTCAAAATGGATATCTGAGAGACACTTGGGCCACATTACATGAATCTTTGCTCAAAATTTAAAATAGTGTCCGCCACTTTGAGAGACCCTTGTCTCTAATATCAATTTTGAGAGCAATCGGACCAGTATCTCAAAAGTCCAAAATGGCGAACACTTTTAAAAAAATTTGAGGATAGATTCTTGTTTTGTGACCCCGAGGACTCTCAAATATCGATTTTGAGAGCAATCAGACCAGTATCTAAAAAGTTCAAGATGGCGGACGCGTTTTGAAAATTTTGATAATAGATTCTTGTTTTGTGACCTCGAGGACTCTCAAATATCGATTTT
>CATOBL010000203.1:0-22263 GCA_951394255.1 Polyploca ridens | reverse complement strand
TTCAGATTTTAGACATTTTCTTGTTCATTACATTTAATTATTTCTTAGTTATATCTATTACCTTAACGTTCCTACCGTTCATGACTGAATGTGTCCACTGTGTCACAACACACCACAGTCCGGGTCTATACACCGGTAACACCACATAAACAATAGGTACACACTGTTTAAAACAATACTAAAGTCTGTATGAAGTCGGGTACTTTCAGCAGCGGTGTACCGCAGAGTGTCGACCCAGCGACTATATCTTATTAAATGATTACGTATGCAACGAATCATCTGTTATATTAAAATAAAAAATTGGCAATTACATGAAAGTGCTGTGTACCTACACGTACGTTACATTTCAATCGGCAGATAGAGAACAAAGCAATCGTGCGCGTATCTGATCTGATAACATCGATAGTCGACGCCAACGCAGCTGTACTCATGCCTTTTTTGTGTCTGTGACTCACGTCGCCCATCATAGGATTCATCATGAAGTTAATTAAGCATTTGAAAGATTCATGGAATAGCGATATAGCATGGACATCCTTCAGTCAAGGCTGTATTTTTGGTCAGGTTTATATACGTTTAGAGTTCAGTCAACTATTCTTTATTCTGTGATTCGGTGTATATTGGAAGGAGTATCTAGTGGCCTAAGAGTTGTACCTACCAAGTCAACTTAGGTTCCGATGTTCTTTATGTAAAAATATTTCATACTCGACTATGTAAGACTCACCCTGGTAAGGATATGACCTTATTTTAACTGCAGCTCAAACGGCAGGGTCTACAGCGGACTAAGGAAGTATTTTTTTTTATTCAACCTGAAGTGAAACCGTAAAGAAAGTAAAAAAAAGTATTTTACCAGTTTCCTGGGTCGGTCGAGGTCGGTCTCCCGCTCCCGCTCACGTTCCCGCTCGATGATGAAGTCCCGCGCTCCCTCCCCGCTCCCGCCACCGCCCACTCCCCTGCACACACACACACATTATTAATTCCTTAAGCCTTTGCACACACTTAAAACACAAAAGTATTCGATGAGACGTTTGAAAAAAGCTTGTTGGTAAAATTCTCCTCAGCCTATCAATATTCATTCAATTTACATCATCTCCATACACTTTAAATCCACCATTTTAGAATGTTCCAATTCACAGTTACAAATTGTAAGAACTATATCTACTCCAGAATCCGTACCACTTGTAATTGGAGATCGGGATGCTAAACTTGATGTGCATCATGCCACGATCGTTCCGCCGACGAAGTTCGCGCCGCATCCTCGCAGCCACTGAGGCGCAGAGCAAAACTACTCGGCATATCAGCTCCGATAAGATACGGCGCCTCTAAGAGCGGTACTGACATGACAGCATCACAGATATCCCTTTATCTCCTCCACGCATAGTCAATGAAACATATTTGCACCTGAATAGAGTAGTGTTTACGATAGTGCATCGGCCGAGAGCGATACTCCGTTATCTGACAAACTAATGCCAGTTGTGCGTGAGGTTGTCGATGTGGTAACTCTGGCTGATATCGCAACTGGGTTAGTTGCGATAATTACCAATGTCACTTCGGATCAAAACAATGATTCTCGATGTACTGGTCGTTATTTTTTTGTGAGATACATGGTAACTTGGGTGAGACATAGTCAGTAGTCACCTGATTAACTGAAAAGTAGGGTAGTCGGCGACTGCTTTGACAGTATAGTAGTAGTACAGGGAAAATTGTTCTAAAGAGTTGAGTGACTTGATGTACCAGGTGACGTGCGATGAAAGAAGCTTATTTCATCGCACGAGGAGCTCATCCTCACATATTTAAATTTCTTTCTCGCACTGTGAGGGTCCGAAGGAGCCTCCTTTTGCGGCCGATTTCTGAACTGGTGGACCTAATTCCGAACTGGTGGCAACTTCAGTAGCTCTTCATAAGTGCCCTACTAGGGCCTAAATTAAATAAATGGCTTTGACTTTGACACTCTGGTGGTGGAATTAGCGCATAGCCGTGGTTTTCCCAAGGCAGTACATCATAGGGTTCTTCAAGAAGGGAGTGAAGAGATTTTTGTAGGGTCCTCATAAATAACCCTTGTGCCGGTATTATAGACAAGTAAGTGTAATAGACTCACTTTAATGCATTCAGTTCCTCGACGAGCGTCTGCGCGCCGACGTCATGGCACTGGAAGATGTGCAGCTCGCGGCGCGGCGGCGGGTCGTGGTGGTGCGCGTGGTGGTGGTGGTCGGGCGGCGGCGCAGGCGCCGGCGCGCCCACCACGAACGCCAGCACGTTGTTGTACAGCTCCGCCGGCTCCGGCGACGTGAACGCGGTGGGCGAGTGGACCCACGACGCCGGGAACCGCTCCATTATCGACTGGAACCAGACCAGTTACAGTCAATATTGGGCTCTCATCTTAGACAAGTGCCATTCTGCGTGACTATTTGCAGAAAGTTTATTTTGTATAGATGACATCCAGAATTTCGCATGCAGAAAATATTGCGTTTGGCTTTTGTCTCTAGATCTACTATTGTGTGACTTTAGGAATTGAAGGTCCAAAAAACATTTTAATGAGTAAAGGTTGCTAGCTTTTTTGATAAATAGTATGGTAGGTACCCCAGTCTCGTAATCCATGACCAACACCCATTGTCCTTCTAAACACAGTTGCATTTTCTGACTCCATATTCCTGAAACATAAATAAACTGTATTATTTAACCGGTTAAGATTTAGGCGATGATAGCTCAGTGCTTGTGTCGTTATAGATCATGGTGAAAGCCGCGAGTTCACATCCTATAATGAGCTCAAACTTTCGGTGAAAATAACCATAGCTAGGTGGAAGGTAGTACGCACGCACCTGCTTGCCTTCCATCCTCAAATAAAAATCTAGCACCTGCATATGAAACTACTTTCTAGGCATTGAGAATTTACAAACCTCGCCGCCCACCATATGTTTCTTAAAGGGCTGATTTACGGTTTTTAATCATTATACGATCCCGGTCATGTCTCAACGCTCCTCTATTTGCCATTGATTGGTGGTTGTTTAACCGTGTAGCCCTTTTAGTCTAGGAGAGAGATATAAGAAGTAGAACTTATAAATACACACCATTAGTTTTCTCTAGCTGCAGCAGCCTCCTCATGCCGTCGGCGGGGTACACGATGCCGGTCTCCCGCGTCACGGTGAACGTGGCGAGGTGCTCCAGCACGTAGAGGGCCCGGTCGTCCCCCCCGCCCCCACCGCCGCCGCCCCGCAGGCCCGCCAGCTCCTCGAACTCGTCGAGCGTCCGCTGCGTGTCCCCCCGCGAGCGAGACGTCCCGCTACCCCCTCCCCCACCCACCCCCGCGCCTCGCAGCGCCATCGCTCGCTCCGTCTCTCTCACGCGCTCGCGACGCTCATGACGCCCTCCACTGGGCTCCGCGACTCACTCACGACACGACAGCGATCTGGAACGAAAGGGAAACTGTTATTTTTATGTTCAGCTGAAAGTAAATTTCTTCTTTGAAGTGAATCTCATTACTATATTATGGCATTTATTTATACAATTTGTCATATTTATTTATCATTGTAGTGATAATAAAATTCTTACGTTAAAATGGAACCTGTAACAAGCAACGTGCACCGCCTGCTGGTGCCTCGAGCACTACTGTAGTAGATCATTAGACTGCGAGTGTCAAGTCAGCATTGTTATGTAAATAATGTTCATAGTTATGTATTGAGTAAAGGTCGAATCTAATAGATATTTGAGCAATGCTGCTGCGAGCGGTGGCGGCCGTGGCGCGGAACTTGTTTATTAGATTATACCGTACTCGGTAACACGACTAGCTGGCGTACGGCGACGCGACGGCGAAAAGAAAGAATTTGAATCAAGTAAATAGATAAACGAGGTCGGCCCATGTACGCGCAGTGTCCGTTACTAATGGTGCCAGGTTCGTCTCAACATCGGTCGGTGTGTGAATATTTTCACGTTTGCTTTTCATTGACCGTCGAGAGATTTCACCGAGTGAAAACTGAGCGCGTACGTGACTCCAATACTACGAATGGAAACCTCCGTCTCGCCGCGTCCTCGCCACATTCCCGTCGCGTCGCTATATGGCTGTCCGACGCGCCGCGCATCACTATTACCGACCTGCCTACTGTAGTTAGGTGCAGTTCCTCACGATACGAACATTTCCTTTGTTAGTATCTGTTTACTACGCTAATTCTGATTCGAATATAGTTTGTAGACGATAGCTACACAGTTGGAAGCGTATGATTGATTATAGAGCGCGGTCGCGGGAGCCGTTAGTTTAGGTGATGCAGCCTGGCGGCGACTCACACACAATACGAGCGGCGAGCGGTCGCGGAGGGCGCCAGAGACGGTGAGGAATGTCAAGGTCACCTCCACTCCACGTGAGTGAGGCGCCCTCGCGAATCACCACAGCATATTTATATCGGTTATAATGTCGACTTTTTTTGTTGTTTGTCTGTGATTGCCATCCAACTAGATCATATAATTTACGGATTTAAAATCAGTTGAAGATAATAATTATACATGCGAGAGGAATGTTGAACAGCCTTGATACGATACTACCACAGAGTAAGTAATATACCTACTACTACTACGTACATATACTACTAATATAACAAACAAATATAATTTGGCTTTAGCGTTGCTAATCCTGCTAAAAGTCCTGCTCCATTTTGGGTGTGATATGCTCTTCACATTCAAATCTCAACACAATTTTAAGAGGTGTCGCTTTGCCAATACAGCCGTATAGCATAGCTTTCAAAGTCAAAGTCAAAGCCATTTATTCAATTTATGCCCTAGTAAGACACTTATGAATGATGTGTTTGGGGTTGTTGGAAATGTCGTGAGATGAATTTTGACCATGTATAGTTTTCACTGGAACCCCATAGCGGAGCATCGTATTCTAGCCGTGTTTGGGCGTATTGGAATCGTATTATGCGCATTTTGGCCAAATATGGTTTTCTGAGTCTGTTGGTGGAGTCAAAGAGTAGGCACTGAAGCTTATTATAAATGTGAAAGAATGTTATATTGGGTGAAAATATTAGACAGAGAATATATTTAGGTTCAATTTTATATTTATTTAACACTTTTTAGTGCAGGGCATTTTAAAGCGTGTTTTTTTAGTTTTTTTAAACTGTAATTTTTATTTTACAAAATAAAATACGCAATCATAAAAAAACATAACATAAAAAAAAAACTGTGGTATAGGTTATTACGAAGGCATGTTATGCATTGGGTCAGTCAAAGAGTGAACTGAGCCCAGTTTAGTGTGCAGAGGGCCAACCACAAGCTCTTGAAACAATATTATTATTAGCTTATTTGACTTTTGTCCCTCATTGACATCCGGCGTCAAAACGGGACAAAAGACAAATAAGGTTATTTTAACCTTGTTTTAAGAGCTTGTGGTTGGCCCTCTGTGAGTCGTGCAGCAAGCATCGTGCAGCCGAACACGAACACGCAGGCGCCGCGCTCCGCTCCGTGCGGTGTCGGTGTCGGTGCGGACGCCGCGCGCCGGTGCCGGTCGATGTCACGACTTGTGTTACTCTTTGCCAATCGCGTCGCGAGTAAACAGTAGCTGTTCACTTTGAGCCTATTTATTGTAACACCAATGAACAATCATGATGATTACACTAGTTTTACATAAGTTCGTCGGATTGTGTTACCTCTTCTATATATCTATACTAATAATAAAGAGAGAAGATTTGGATTTTTTATTTTTTGTAATGAATAAACTCAATAACTTCTGGACCAATTTTAAAAATTATTTCACCAGGAGAAAGCTAATTTATTATAGAGTAACATAGGCTATATAAGTATATAAATTTCATCCGGGCGACGCCGGACACAAACAACTAGTTCTTCATATAATTTATATATTAAATGCTATTCTTTGGTAATCGCATCAGTTAATAACAGCTGGATCTATTTGACTTTTTAGGGTTTTGTACCCAAAGGGCACCAACGGGACCTGACCAAAATCTTTCACAGAATGCCGCAATAACAACAAAGTCAACAAAAACATAAAGTGATTTAATGAAACGAGAAACGACTTTTTTTGGTGTATTTTGCTCAATTATAAGAATGCCAATAGGTAGACGCTTGAATGTTCAGACTGTGTTTAGTCACTATAAAAACAAATAATAATTGATTGTACGGTGGTACGGAACTCTTCGTGTGTGAGTTTAGCAGTATTGACAGCGTGTTGTCGACATACCATATGTGTACAAAGGGCATAATAGTAGGTGGGACAGTTATTTGTATGAAATGTCAACAATGGTACTTGGTGTACCTACTAAGTGGTTTTATCCACTTTGATAGAACCACAGATATCGAGATAGAACGCATTTTAATACGCATAACTATAAAAAACATAACTTTATCTATTAACTTTATAGGACTTGACGGCTGCGGGCGGCTTGACGGTCAACGTTTAAATCATAGACTATCGTAGACTCAGTCAATCTTACCACCATTTAATAATAATAATAATAATTTATTCAATATACAAACATTACATTTATCACATTATTCAAAACTTAACATTTCCAGTACAAAAAATAAATTTATTATGTTTCACAATTCTTTTTTGAGAACTTAGTATTTAATTACCATTACTGCTCTATTGCGAAATAACATTACATTTATCTAACTATATGTACATTATACCGTGTGTATGTATGTGTGTATCCGTTCCGATATCGTAATCCCCACAACTATGTGCGTAGGTACCTACGAGTGTTGTGTTGACGTGGACTCGATATATCACCGAGATACCGCTAACCTAACAACTGTGAACCAATACAAGCGGGCGGATCTATTGTTCTGTGTCATTATATTGATTTATATTAATGCTTACGGGGGTCATTGTGAGACGATGTATTTTTTATTATTCTGGATGTGTGCAGCTACTAATGCAAACGGTCTTCTGAGTTTATAGCTAAACAAATATGCATATAATTGTAAAAAAAAAACACAAAATTGCCCCAAAGAAATTATGTCCCGGGAGGGAGCGCGTTGATGTCTTTTATAGGGAACACTTGAGACAAGGCGGGATCGCGCATATACTGGCCTTGATTCTGTTGTTTCCAACTAAACGATATTAATCTCACTATGTCTCTTTCTAACAAAGAACATAAGAAAAGGATGTAAGAAATTTAGTCCTGTCAAATTAGTCCAATGCTTGTTTTCAATATAAATTTAGTCGCCATCTATCGCGGTTACGTCTAAATACCCGCAAATGAAGACGGTAGACTAATTTGAAAGATTTAAATATGTTCTATCCTTTTTTAATAATGTTTGTAAGAAAGAGATGTGATGTGACATGACTAAAATTAGTTTAGAGCGATTTACAACAGAATCGGCAACACTGTTAAATTTTTTATGAAATAAATAAATATTTTGGGACATTCCTCACACACGGTCACCTGATCCCAAACTAAGCAGAGCTTGTACTATGGAAACCAGATAACTGATATAATACATATACTACTTTTTGTTTGTAAATACATACTTAATATACATAATTACACTCAGACTTAGGACATACAGACATGTTCATGCACACAAATGCATGTCCAGTGTGGGAATTGAACCCACGACCTGCGGCGCGTAAGGTGAACTTTAATCAACTGCGCCAACTGGCCCGTCAAAATGAAAATCTTGATGCTAGGTATCGCATCACACTTTATACATATTCTCAGTTATAGACATGTTCTATGTTGTGTGATATCATTGCTAATACACCGGAGTGTAGCCCATTGGTTCGGTTGTATATTTGTGTGACATTGAATATTTATTTAGAATGTGCACGAGAATATTTAAATTATAATTGATTTACATACTTCTAGTGGCGCTATACAAATACTTATATGATTTACGAACCATAAGACAACTTAAAAAAAGGTGGTGCCGAATAACCGAGTAGCCGACTTAATGGGAACCTGTATCTATGCTTAGGTATGTCTTTTTTATTGTTAATTATTTGGAAAAAATGCCAAACATAGTCAGATTATCCAAAATATATTTAAAATATGTAACCTTGCTGAGTTTTTTGCCGGATTCTTCTCAGTTGACTCACAGATTAAATGAAGGCCGAGTTCCGAACCGGTGGTTTGTTCCTTCACCGAAAAGCTAGCAAATAGATGATGAATGCATTGAGATATTATGTTCTATGGATATGGATGTGAAGTCTCCAATACGCATTGGGCTAGCGTGGGGACTACAGACCGTTACCTCTCGCCTAAGAGAGGAGGCCTATGGCCATTAGTGGGACATATACAACGTGTAAGTGAGTACGCTGAAAATCTCGAAGTTTATTAAAATTTAACTGAGTACAATGTGACGATTTTTAATGATAGGGCCCCATCAAAAGAATTTTCCACAGGCCCCAGATGATATAGTTACGCCACTGTAAGTGTTGGAGTAAAAAAGACAAAAAAAAAATACTTAATATTTTTTTGTAACTGTGAATAGCATAGTTGGTTTGACTTTGACAATATGTTTTATAGCCTTGTACCATGTATAACCAATTTATTGTAATTCTGCTTATTATTTTGAATAAAATAAAATAAGTGGTAATCTCCTAAATACTGGTTCGATTCAAAAAATCTTTTCCGTAATAAGAAGCTACATTAACCCTGAAGCTACGTTTCAAACCGGGAATGCGGGTGAAATCGCGGGGAGAGCTAGTGTTGTATAAAATAAGAAACTGACTTGTTGAAAAATATACGCACAGCTCAAACCACAAAATAATTGAGCACACAGCCGCAGACATCCACTAAGCTTAAAAAATTAAAATTTATTAACTAAGGCAACCCTAAGGAGGTAAAAAAACCTTACGTGTTTTTATTATAGTTTGCATATTATTGGTTTGTAAATCTTAATTGTAAATATTAGTTGTAAATGTTATCTTTAATTGGTGTCCTACTGTAACAATTAAAGTAATAACCCTCCTTCTGGGTCAGTCGGGTAAAAATAAATTAATAAACAAAGGTTAGGTACCTACTTGTGACGAGAGGTGTTCGCTCGCAATGCGGACACGCGGACACTATAGGATCAGAAAAAAACATTATGAATACATGTACCTACTCACCTTTAACATGTTCAAGATTATGTATATTGTGTTTGAAAAGATGCTATCATGGTGTGATTAGGATTGTACACGAGTGAGTCACCCGCCGTGCGTGCGTGCGTGTGTGTGTAGTATACGTGACATCATTGTGGATTATAGGTTTATGAGGATACAAGTAGAGACGCGGCGCGGCCGCAGACGGCTAACATCTCGTTAAAGATATAGGTATGTAGGTCTATTAGTCTTTTGGGATAAGAATAAGCGCTCGTGTACAGGACGCCGCAGCCGCGCCGCCGCCGCACCGCAGACGCGCCGCTATGCTGTGTATACGTACCGCCGCCGCGCCGCTACCGCAACGTTGTCCGCCATTATTTAATTGAGTTATTCCATTGACAGCCGCCAACGAACGTGCAACTCGTGTCATCTCCATAGCTAGCAATGTATTACAACTGTATAGTATGCTATAATCAAGCGGCGGCGGTGCGTATACACAGCATAGCGGCGCGTCTGCGGTGCGGTGGCGGCGCGGCTGCGGCGTCGTGTACACGAGCGCTAAGGCGAAAGTCAATAGATCTAGCTCATTATGGACTATACTATACGATGGCTTTGCTTCAATTTTCAATTTAAATCGATTTATTAATTAAGGGTCATTTTTGCGCAAAATTGTTGTAAGTATGTTTCTTCCAACGTCTGCAATTTATCATGATGCTACTTCCATCCTACGGTTTCGACTATGTTCAGAGGATGAGAAATATCCTTCCAGCCGTCTACCTACTATAAATCAAGTTGATCCGTTGCTCCGGTATAAGGTGAAGGAAGGACAAACAAACACATTTTTACATCTTTACGTGTATAAAACGTGACGTCTCTTTCACTTCCCGAATTTGGATGCAGTTTCAGACATCCAGGGATCCGTTGATAAGGATTACAGGTATTGTATCATTGCGCTGTGTCTAATGGGAGCTACGCAGAAACCATTATATTATACCAAGACAAAAATAACCTTGCAGGTGGAGCCGCGGGCGTAGGCTATACTCTTAGTGGGATGATGTTTTAATGAATTTTCACTTTTATGAAGTAGTGAGCACGTGCGACACCTGGCGGCCCTCGGCCTCGGAGCAGGTGTTCTGAAGGGTGCGGGGGGGGGGGGACAGGGGAGTGGCAACTCGTTTGGAAACCAATAGGAATGCGGTGTGAGAGTGTTTCGCGGAGTCGCCGCATACCCGCGCGCTCCGGCCACATGTTTACTACTCAGGTACTCGTAGTTAGAATATATAGACATATAGCTTCCAATGACACATTTCCTGAATATAATAAACTCCTTTGCAAAAAAAACGGGCACCTTACAGTCATTTGCTTTTCTATGGATAATATTAATATTTTTAGTATGTCATTCGCATAAATGACTATAATTTTCTTATTATCAATGGGAATATAGTTTTTAACACTTTAAATCCTGGAATCAGGTTTTTAGTCAATTAAACAGAAAATGGTCATTTTTATGGGTGTAATGAAATTATTGCTACGAGTATTTTTTATTAAAAAAAAGACATACTAAATAAAAATTAATAACGAGTATGACCTCCCCTTGCAGCGATTACGGCATGTAATCGTCTTGGCATGCTTTCCACCAGGCTTTTGATTCTTTTCTGTGGAATTTGTTCCCACTCAGCCAAGATCACACGTTTAAGCTCCCTGATGTTTTGTGGAAGTGGTTGGACAGATCGTACTCGCCTTTTTAGGTGGTCCCAGACGTGCTCAAAGGGGTTAAAGTTGGGGCTCCGCGCTGGCCAGTCCAAATGACTAATACCGACCTCTTGCAATAAGCATCTACGTCGCCAGAATGGTGGGCCCAAGCATTATCGTCCATGTAAATGGCATCTTCACCAATTACAGTCAGTGCGGGTTGTGCATGTTGACAAAGGATTTCTGGTGTGTACCTTAAGGCATTGAATGAGTCATTTTCAATGAATACTATCTCGGTACGATAGCGGGAAGTTACTCCCGCCCAAAACATAACGGACCCTCCACTATAAGGGGTGATTTCTTCAAAACACACGTCGGCATAGTTTCCCCTGGTCTTCGTAACATTCGCCGACGTCGGTCCTCACCATTCAGACCAATTCGAGCCTCATCGGAGAAGAGTACGCTACTCCAGTTACCTAGTGTCCAATATAGGCAATTTCTAGCGAACCTCAATCGAGCTATCCGGTGCTCACGGAGTAACGTGGGGGCCCGCGCTGGTCGTCAACTGCGTATATCAGCCGCTAAAAGCCTCCTCCTCACTTTCCATAGGCTAACTTGTGCTCCTCGTACCTCTTCAAGGTTTCTTTTACGTCTATGTAACTGCATTTGCGGTTCTTCAACGCCTGAGTCACTAAGAAGCGGTCATCTCGTGGTTATGTGCGACGTTTTCTCCCAGAACCTTGCCTTCTCTGAACGGAACCCGTCTCTTGGTATCGAGTCCAGGTTCTTTGGACGGTTGAACGACTCACATTTAACCGCTGTGAGACGTAACATTGGCTACACCCCTCTTCCAGCAGCGCTATAAGTTTACTAGCGCTTATTGCTTTCTCTGCCATTACAATCGACACAAAGATATCTGTTTTAACTCACTATAAGGCAGGATTATGGAACAAACATAAATTATTCTACTAAAAGTTAGTTTAAGTTGCCTGATAAACTTTTAACCGCGAACCCGCGAAAACTAAGTAAAAAGTCACAAACTGAAAAAGGGATCATTATTTTTAAAAACAAAAGTTTCGTTTTTTAAATTAACTTTTTATCATGCCCAGACCCTTTATTAAGTGTCAGTAACATAGTTTAGCTATTAAAACTACTTTAGAACTAAATAATTACCAATAATCTAAAAAAATCCAAACCGCCCGTTTTTTTTGCAAAGGAGTGTAGAATAGAAAAAGATTTATTGACAGCACAACATAGTAACAAAAACTATAAATAAATAAAAGACATATGACACAACTAAGAAAAGAAAAAAATAATAAGTAAGTAGCATCCAATTTGCTGAAAGAAACAGTATGGAATGGACCCAGCGTTTTGTATGTCAGCTCTGCAGCGTGCAATGTTTTTCTGTACGAGTCCGAGAGACGACATGGATCCCATCGCCACCTGATAAGGCTTGTCCAGCTTGCCAAAAATCAGAGTATATTTTTTTTTCATAAATTTTTCTTTATCGAATTGGTTAAAATTCTTTAACAAAACCATTTGCCAAAGTGGCTCAGTGTGATAGTGGTAGTGCACAATAGATGGGGCAAAATCATTATTCCTATCTATGTATTTTATTAATCACTGGCTCGCAGGACCCGGAATACAATTTTAGGACGAGCGTCCATGAGCGAATGGGTTAAAATAAATAATTAATTTAATTAGTTTGGCAAATCAAGCTTATACAAAATCAAAATCAAAAAGTCATTTATTCAGTTTAGGCCTTAGTAAGGCACTTATGAACGTTATGTACATACAGTTGAATTTACCACCGGTTCGGAATACACTTAAACTGAGAAGACTCCGGCAAGAAACTCAGCAAGGTTTTTTTTTTGTGGAAGATCTTTTAATTTAATATTAAAGCTTTTATACAATAGGTATATTGATTATGTAATAAGATATGAAAGAGCAAAGGTTCATTCCCACCCATGACAGCGGTGTATGTTAAGGCTTGTCCTCGGCAAAATATAGTAGAATTGAATAACTTTGTAACCTGCAGCTTGCCGTCAAAATCAAAATTTAAAAGTAATTTATTCGGTTTAGGCCCTAGTAAGGCACTTTTGAACGTTACTTTGGTACATACAGTTGAATTTACCACCGGGTCGGAACTTACGGACTTTAAACTATCCTTACTAAATGTGAGTTTGTTTGTCACGCTTACGCTTTCACGCATGCAGATAGCCTATGGTATGGAGAAGGACATAGGATTATTTTTCCCCGGGAACACGGGTTAAACCGCGGGGGACAGCTAGTTATGGAATAAATGTGAAAATTTGGGTGTGTGGATGTTTGTGGTTCAAATACCTAGGCATCAACGGCAGAACGGATTTGGATGGAGTTTGGCACACAGAGAAAATAGGTTCTGGAAAAACACACAGCATACTTTTTATCCTAGGAAAACATAAATCCCTCGGGATCGCGCGTGTAGCCGCGGAACAGAAACAAGTAAGGTCATATATGTCCGATATGTAGATGAAAGTATGTGAAGCGAACTTGTCGTTCCGCACCGACCGCGCCGCCCCGTCTTATCTCATCGCAGCATCGTCTTATCGCTTGCCTTCATTACGTACACAGGTACTATACGTGCATGTAATTACATTAATATACGTATAAGCACGAATATTATCCAGTTGAGTGCCATTAGCACTCGCCAATTTGTCCGCGAGGGCGTAAGGCCACCTTCAAGTCCACTTCTTATCTGGGGGTACGGAAGTGCCCCCCGCCAAGACAGCCAAGCGAAGCGAAAGGGCACTACCTACCTTTTCTCGAAGCGCTTCGTCGTATTTTTGAACCCTCATAACTTGGGTTTGGATTATACCAGATAAACAAAATTCTCAGGACATGATGTCAATAGTAAACTTATTAAACATATTAAGTTTCAATAACATAGCTCTTATACTTTAGATTTTATTGATATCTAAAAATTCCCGATTTCGTCACTGACTCACTGATGATCATCAAAACTCATAGGGTACTTCCTGAAGTCCTAGAAAGCTGAAATTTGGTATGTAAGCTTGTATTAGTACACAAACAACAAAAAAATTATAAAACTTGGAAATTTCAAACAAAAAAAAAACATAAGCAACTTACAAAAAGCATATTTCATAGCTCGCTGAGTAACTCTGAGCTTATTACAAACTACCCCTCAAAGCTATAGTAACTATATAAATCCCACCAAAAACATTTTTATGTAAAATGTTGCCGCCAAGACATATGGCTCGTACTGTTAAAAAGTTATCAGATCTCATGTAGAGCCAAGCTTATAACTCTACATGCACTTACTCTATAAGCCCTAACTTCACAAACTCTACACACCGTAGTAAAAATATGTGGCTTGGCCGTTTCAATACTACAAGAACTATTGAATAACAAAAAAGTAATGAACAGTGAATACATTTTTCACCTTACTCCCATGTGACGGTAGCGAAACGGCCAAGCCACATATTTTGACTAAGGTGTAGAGTTTGTGAAGTTAGGGCTTGTAGAGTAAGTGCATGTAGAGTTATAAGCTTGGCTCTACATGAGATCTGTTATTTTTTAACAGTACGAGCCATATGTCTTGGCGGCAACATTTTACATAAAAATGTTTTTGGTGGGATTTATATAGTTACTATAGCTTTGAGGGGTAGTTTGTAATAAGCTCAGAGTTACTCAGCGAGCTATGAAACGAACTATGCTCGGAATTTCTCTACGTGACAGGGTCCGAAATGATTGAGGACATATGTAGGAGAATGAAAACGATGGAAATAGCTCGTAGGGTCAGAAGCTGAATTGGCAATGGGCAGGCCACATCGCTCGAAGAGCCGATAACCGATGGGGAAGAAAGGTTCTCGAGGGGCCTGGTCAGAGTCGCTGGGCGCCGCTCGATGCAAGCGGCCCAAAACCGTTCGAAGTGGAAGTCAATGGGGGTGGCCTATGTTCAGCAGTGGACATCCTTAGGCATGACATGATGAGGTTACTTATGGAGGTCAAAGCTACTGAAGTTACCGCCGGCACCGGTTTGGAAGTCATCCTTAAACTGAGAAAAGAACTGGCAACAAAATCAGCGAGGTTTTTAGTAGTCAGGAATTATGTGGCCGAAGTTGGTAGTACGTAAAGCCAAGAAGGAACTGGCTCTCAAGTGCAGCCGTCAGAACACATCGATGGATACTTGGTGACAGATTCTCAACTTGAGGTAACCAGCCAGATGGATACTACAAAATACCCTACTACCGTGCTATGGTTTTCTCAAGATTTTTTCCTTCACCAAAAGCTCAAGTTCATTGTACCGGGACCTTCGTCTCGGCATTCGACGTCACTACCACTGAGATATCATTGCCTATATGTATACGATTTGGATTTTTTTTTTAATTTACGAGAAGATGCCGCCCCAAAATTTAGCTTTAGCACCCTTACGCGGACTTTATGAGTAGTATAATAAGCTCTTTAGTTCAAGACTTTCATTCCTAATATGCGATTTGAATTTAAGCTCCGTCTTATCTTGGTAACCGAATGTGGTATTTTACCAATAAATTACTTTTGATCTGTAGCTAGTCAAAAAGAGGTGGATACCTTTTTAACCGAAATTGTTGTACATACATTACGTGAGCGGGAAATTTACCTGCAACGATAGACGGCATCGCTTCTCTCTACCTAAGAAAAAAATCCCGATTGCCGAAAGTGTTTTATGGATGCGAACAGTCCGATCGTCGGTCAAAATTTAAATAATTTAGAATATCGATACCGGTTCCGTGGATTGAAATCGATTATTATCGTTTTATTGCGACGAGATATTAGCAAATTAACTTATGAGTCAAGATGAGACGCCACATGCGCCGCTCCGGGCACGGCTACAGACACATAGATCTGGGGTCTAGAAAAGCCACTCTATCAATATTGCTCAATGAAATTAATTATTTTGATTTTGATTTGATTTGATTTGATTATTCGAATTCACCAAATCCGTATCTGTTAATGAATTGCATGAAAACAATTTTTCCAAAAAATATTGGAACTTCTTTTGGGTTCTCCTGAGAATTTGAGAAACGAATTCTATGCAGATGATGAAAGTACCAAAAATAATTCTGTGGCGTACTTTAGGAGAGGCCTATATTCGTGGAAAAGCACGGACTCATTATGATGAGTCTAAAGGAATGGCGAGGTGTATCACAGGGCTCGTGTCCGTCTGTAGGGGTGCGGTTTCGGGTGCGTGTTCTGTGATTTTCCACCAGAGGGTCCACCTCATGTTGGTGGCCGCCGACATATTATTTTGAAATTTTTTACTAACAGTAGGTATGATATTTTGTAATCGTGCGTTACACGTGTCGTTTATAAGCGCGTCAATCAGTGCAACTATAAATATTTTGTCAACTCGCAAAAAACTTGCTTCAGAAATGACACTGAATAATATTATGAAATGACATTTACATTATTTACACCATATTCCGGATTTTCTAAATAACACCATAACTCCTTTTATTTTATCAACAAGGTGTACTCCGTCGGGCCCGTACAGTGAAACTAAGCGTTTTTTCCGTTTCCCCTAGTTTTTCACGAAAAGATCCTACGACTTAATTTATCAATATGAATTCCTTTTTCTTTGTAATATAAAGGCTTGTCTGAAGCAGCGAAGAAAAATCAGTAACATTATTAAGAATTATGTCAGGGTCGTAATGAGAAAATCATCGAGGGAAAAATAATTAGTATCTTTTGCAAACTTTGCAAATTAAAAAAGACAGACGACTAACGAAACAAAAACGAAGGAACCTGAATATTGCATCGCGGAATGTAAGACGTTATACGAATAAAAACCCCACACACATTTTGGCAATTAGTATTTTCTGATCTGATATTTTATACTATCTAATATCTGAGAGTCCGAAAGGTTAACATTCCTTGAACAGGCACAGGTAGCATGTTATAATCACTACAGAGTATCGATGATAAATATTTAGCTTTATTCTCGTGATTGTCGTCCCAAACTGTAGGGCTATATACCGGTCTGTAAAGACTGCAACACATTGGATGTTGCTAAAATATTAGGTCTTTACCTATGAAATTGCCGTTTTGTATGAAAAAATTTAAACGATTTTTTTTCATGTATTTTTTATTTGTATTAATCGAAGTAATCGCCCATGCAATCAATGCATCTTTGCCAACGCAGTGGCAGTTTATTGATGCCCTTCTTAAAGAAATCAGCTGGACGGAAGGCAACAAATTCTTCAAAGGCATTTTGTACTGCCTCTCGGGTATTGGGCGCAAGGTCTGGTGAGTAGGGCGGATGACGGAGAACTTCCAACCCCAGTTCTTGCAACTTGGAGACCGTCTGCTGTGCAGTATGAGGTCGCGCGTTATCGTGCAGGAGCAGCGGAGTCGAGCGATTGACCAATGCTGGTTGGAGATGTGCCCGCTTCTCCATCATTGTGTTCAGTTCTTCACAGTACACATCTGCAATAATGCTCACCCCGTTTGGTAAGAAGCTGTGATGAATCACACCGGCGCTAGACCACCAAACAGTGACCATTACTTTTCTAGGGGTAAGTTTTCGTTTAGGGCATTGTTTAGGTGCAGGATCCAACCAACTTGCTGAGCGCTTGCGGTTATCAAACAGAATCCATTTTTCATCGCAGGTAACAATGGGGTTTTAAATTCCTTCATTTGTGTGTCTGTTGAGCAGTGCAAGGCACGTTTCGACGCGTACTTCGCGCTGGCGATCATTGAGTTCGTGGGGCACCCATTTGTCAAGCTTTTTTACCTTGCCAATTTGACGCAAATGGACCAATATTGTTTTGACGCTAACGTCGAAAGCTGCTGCTAATTCAGCCGTCGATTGTGTATCATCAGCTTCCACAATCGCCTTTACTTCGTCATTGTCGACCAAAGTCTTCGGACGACCGCGAGGTTCATTTTTCAGGTCGAAATTCCCAGAACGGAAGCGAGCAAACCAATAACAGGTGGTGCGTTGGTTTGTAGTGTTAGCTCCGTAAACGTCGTTGATGTTGCGTGCCGCTTGTGCCGCGTTGCTGCCACGACGGTACTCATATTCCATAATTACTCGAATTTTTAACGTATCCATGATGACGAAAAAGATTGAAATGCGATGAAAATGTAACACTAATCAATAAACAAATGACTACTTTTGGAAAAAGAATTCCATGTTTTTAAAATAAAATTAATTTGAAATTAGAATTCTTAGCCAAACAAAAATTATTTTGATTTGAAATGGTCAGTACTGCAGAACGGAAATTTCATAGGTAAAGACCTATTATGTACATCAGGTGTACTACGCTAGGTCGATGACGTCGACACTACGGTATGCGCACACGCAGCTTTTTGCGCAACTTTGCGACTCGCGGGTGCGTCGAGTCGCGCCCGGAGATGTGAGTTATGTATTCATACTCAAAAGGTAGATTTGATTGATCATTTGTGTTTGAAAGGTCTTTCAAGGTCCAAATCCCTACAATAGAGGACTGGACGGAGGGACTCGATCCACCAGAACCGGAAAGTCTGGTTTGGTACACTGATGGATCCAAAATGGAATCAGGTACAGGAGCGGGAATATACGAAAAAGGTTACAAATGTAGCAAAAGCTTAGGGAAGATGGCAACTGTATTCCAAGCAGAAACATACGCCATAATAACCTGTGCTCAGGAGAATATAGATAGAGGTACCAAAGGTAAATCCATCTATATTCTCAGTGACAGTCAGGCTGCAATCAAAGCCATGGCATCCTACAAAGTGGACTCCAGACTTATTCTGGATGCTGTCCAAACCCTAAACAGGCTTGGGAAGCATAACAGGGTAAGACTGATGTGGGTCCCTGGGCACAAAGGAATCCATGGTAACGAAGTGGCAGATGAACTGGCAAGAGAGGGCTCAGCAAATGACTTTGTGGGTCCAGAACCATGTGTAGGCATATCGACGTGTCTCGTAAAAGCCACATTTAGGGAGTTTGCAGATCAAAGACAACGTACACACTGGCTGTCTAATGCCGGTCTACAACACTCCAAGAAATTCCTAGGCCCTAATTTCAAGGCCCGGGAATGCATTTGGAATATGAGCAGGGGGCAAATCCGCTACCTGCTTGGGGCCTTTACTGGGCACTTTGGAACCAACGACATGCTCATGAAGATGGGTCTAACCGCGACACCCATGTGCAGGTTGTGTGGGGAACATACGGAACGCATGGAGCACCTTCTGTGCACATGCGATGCACTGGCTGGTAAGCGAATGAGTCTCCTAGGGATCGGATATCCAAAACCAGAAGACTATAGGCTCATATCTCCTAGCCTCGTTGTAAAACTCATGAAAAGAGTTTTCAACGAGACTGGGGATGAGTAAGTTATCTAGGGGACCACAATAGATCCCAATGGGTCGAAGTGTCCGAGCTATTTCTCAGCCCCTCCATAAGATAAGATAAGATAAAGGTAGAAACTACAAATTGAGCGGACAAGAGGGACCGTTGGGTAATTTTATTGCAATTCTTTTGTTTTAAAGATCCCACATATTTTCAAAATAGTTTTGTCACTTTTATGACGGACTACAAATAGACATCCCGTGAACAGCGAAAACAAGAATGATGGAGCGGGCAAGTTTGTAGTTGCAAAGCAAGACAAGCTCTTTCACTTCTTGCCGGAGTCTTCTCAGTTTAAGTGTATTCCAAACCGGTGGTAAATTCAACTGTATGTACCAATGTAACGTTCATAAGTGCCTTACTAGGGCCTAAACTGAATAAATGACTTAGTGATTTTGATTTTGATTTGACTTGATATGACAAAGAAAATGAAATAGAACCTCTCTTAGGACAGACCCTGGAACGTACAACGGATGCTAGTTGACATTAGAATAGAATTCGATACATAAATCGGTATAATAGAATTCTATAAAATCAAAATCATTTATTTGAGATAGACCTTCGCATCGCAGGCACTTATGAATAATCTGACTACCGGTTCGGAAGGTTGCATTTGCTGAGAAGAACTGGTAATAAACTCAGCAATTACTCATTTCCAAATATAAAATGAAAAAGAAAGGTAAAAATATCAAAAGCTGCATGCAGGAAACAAGATGTGCGGGTGAAGGCTGCAGACCAGTAGGTATCAAGAAATGATTTCAAAATTATTTTGCTTTATTTTAAATTCAATCAAGATTATTATCGAAAAATATGATAACGTTGATTATTTCCGGATAACGAATTATCATTAACGGACTGTAAGTAGGAAATTCAATTGGACGATTATGAAGTAATAAATTTTATTGACTTATTTCAATATTGCGGACATAATGAAGTTCAACACGACACGTGACGCATCGATTGCCATTAAGCTATTATTACTACGTATAGAGAAGCAATTTTTTCCCCTTTATTTAATCGTATATACGATTATGTCACCCTGTGAAATAACAAAATCAATAAGTACATATAATAATAGTAGTATTGGGATCAGATCTAGAGCTTCGATTAATATCCACAATTTTGTAAAGTACTCTCAACTGGCTTTATCCGAAAACCGTAAAGCCAGAACACTAAGAAGCTAAGCAAAGATTATGTCCAATTTTATTAGAGTCAACTAAAGTTCTCTTTAGTGCTGAAACAATAATAAGTCGTCTAAGCAGACAGTAGAAACACGTAGCGCTATCAGAACGCTTTTAGAAGTATTTATCTCGCAATAAACGTGAATTTTACGGCGCTTACGCGTTTTGTTCATCGTTCTACAACAACAAGTGTACCCGGATGGCCTCACTTGAACGGCACATAGTTGTGATGTGTGGCGTCTTCTCTATACGTAGTAATAATCTCAATGAGAATTACTGAGAATTTTCATTATCGCGGTTATTGTTCTGAATGTTATTAGTTTCCTTATGTTTGTGGATTGCGGTGAGGAAACATAAGACTTATTATTTTAATAAATATCTTATTTGTTTCTAATTATGTAAATTCAATGTTCTAGGTGCTGCAAGCTGCATTTGAATTCTTTTGCTGTATTTTAATGCTAGTTAATAATCTCACTAATATTATAAATGCGAAAGTTTGGATGTTTGTTTGTTACTCAATCATGCTTCTACAACTGAACGGATTTGGATGATATTTGGCACGCTGATACTCCGTTCTGGATTAACACATATGGTAGTACTTCCCAGAAAAGCAATATATCCCTCGGGTATGCGGGTGAAACCGTGGTGCAACAACTAGTTGAATCATAAATTGATCACCACAAATTTAGGACCTAATAGAATAAATAGCTTTGACTTTGACTATCAGTTAACAAGACCTCAGTGTCTTTACACAGCATTAATTATTTAGAATTATCTCAATAAATTGCTCGCCTTCTCAGCGAAAAATTTATAGGTACGTTAAGTTTGTTTATGTGGTGCCGTAATTACTGAACCACTTCTGCTTGATGCTATATTTGGGACACCCGTATATCATATTCCTGGAGGATATCCAGATGTCTGGAACGCGGGTGGAACTGTTTGGCCGGACGGAAAGAACTGCAAGAATTGTGAAATAGGAAGCGTGTGGAAACTGATCAATATGCGCCACCGCCAGTGTTCCAGATACAGTACGGAAGAGTTCGACTAGATTTTACATTAACATTCGTGACATTTAGGATGAGTGGATCTGTCTCACGTTTGTGCACATTCCACATTACAATGTATTGTTGAGAGTGCTCATTGTGCTGTTGTTTGCAATACTGTTGCTACATCACCCATCCCCTCCTCCCTCATCCTCTGTCGCGGTGCGTGATTCATTGCGAGTGAATGAAGCGACGATAATTGCATTTACATCATATTAAGTAATGATAATTTGATCGTTCAACATTAGTTTGACATTAGGGTACAAATTGCTTTAATGCCAAATCACTTATATTCTTAGCTGAATAAGTAGTCACACATTTAAAAAAAATGGGTGATTTCGAAAAATGAATTCCTATATCGGATCACATAAATATGTGAAGCATCTAGATGCGTACATGGCATAATGCATCGCAAAAGACTCGTAGACTTGCAAGTAGCGTTATCAATTTAATAATCCCCACTTGTTAGACTAATACTGCTAATATTATTTAGATTGTACAAAAAGCTATACATTTATTAAATACGATAGTGTCATCGGAGTTGCGTAAATTCCCTAGGAAAATCTATAACTTAGCGTTGAGAGTCCTCCTCACCGGACCAAAACAATGCATAACCACCGTATTATAATACAAATGATTGCATTTCTTTGGAAGAACTGGGTTAGTCTCTCATTTTATTCAATTCAAGTTATTAACAGATTCGATATTGCTCAATTGCAAAGGATCTGCTGTGATTTCTAAAAATGAAATTCCATTTATAAATATTGATCGAGTGTCCTTTGTTTGTAGATCCCATGCTATTTCTATGATTAGCAGTTAGTGCATGTAACAATTTTTGCTATATCAGAGATAATTTGATTAGTAAATGACGCACGTGTCGGTACTTTTTAATTACCAATTCAAGTGTTATGATATTATGAACTTAAATATGTGTTGTTTACACAG
>CATOBL010000202.1:0-39763 GCA_951394255.1 Polyploca ridens | reverse complement strand
GAGGTTCCATATTTTTTATTTGACCCCAGAAGCTATTTTAATAGAGACGAAGAACATGCTTACCCAAAAAATGCCCAGTCAGTCTGGCCTTTGAGACATCAGGTTATAGAGAAATACAGACCCAGGAAGTGAGTTCCACTCCTTTGCTGTTCGCATAAAGAATGAGGAAGCAAAGTGTTATGTGGGTATAAGCAGGCCGGGGTATCGCGTCTTTGGTGGTATTCGTGATTTCATCCAATGATGCGGTACAACGAAGACCAATTGTTGGGCCCTGATTGGATGCAATTCTCCAAAGATACGCGGTAGAGCCCCGGGATGTCAACAACGTGGGTGGAAATTCTCCCGGCCGCGGCGTATTATGATTCGACGGAGAAATGGGGATGGAGGAATGATATAGTTCCTGTGAATACTCTCCAAAATATATCCCACAGAGAACGACAAACATGAAACATTAATGTCGATGTTCTAGGCTCTTTAGGTTTGCCTCAGTAGCAAAAGATCACCGATGAGTCGGTTTCGGTTGTATCGATGGTTGTAAAACTGGCGATACAACCACATCGCACGCCACGAGTGCCGCCGCCGCGGCTCCCGGCCGAGTCGAGTAGAGCCAACCGAGAAACTGCACGTGCGCATCACTACACTACATCATAAATCGCCGAGAAGTATTCATCGGATATAGGTCGTCGTAGTACGTAAGATGTTACACTAATAGTAATATTTATTAATGTAACTATATTAAATTAGCCTACCATCTCATTTATCGTCTGTACGTTAGTATTTATTACAAAATTATATAGATATATATTAAATGTTACTAAATGTTATTAAAAAGAACATACCTAATAACTTCAGCAACAGCTTCAGTAGCGGCTGCAGCGTTAGCCGGCTACTTATTTACAACCAGTGTTGTACTGGCTTGCTCTTAGTGTTCTACCATGTATATAGTGTACAATGTAGAGCTTATCCTCATATCCTCAAGCTGCATCGTTAGTTCACACAATAGCTCAGTCAAACTGGGTATATGTCTATAGGAGTAGTAATAGACGGGTGTTCAATCAATGTCAGAGTTCCTCAGGGTTCAGCTCTCTCTGCAACCTTATTTCTGCTGTATATTAACGATCTGTAGAAGCCCAGTATCGTTTTGTACTCAGACAACAGCTCTGTTGCAGAGATTATATTATTATTTCCACCGAGCGAGCCACCTGTGACGAGATAGAGATCCAATTGTTAAGGGAGGCCATGGTCGAGCATTTCAACGTGATCTTACAGGCAATTCTCCGATTGGGGCAAAGCCATCTGGTCACTTTTAACTTGCTTCCGGCCTGTTTTTCTCGACTCTTATGACTTTTCCTGGGCGTAGGCTTTGTCATCGTCCTTTATGGACGGATCAGTGGCCAATAGCAAACCCAATTAATAAAAAAAAACTACTCTAGGATAGTATTTTATTTATTTTATTTTATTTTTATTCTCAAAGGAAAACTTACAGCTAGGTATACATACAAATATATTAGTAGATAGAAATGGAAGGCTAATTAAAAGTTTTCACAGATATTAAAAGAAGTAGTTAAAAATACAGTAGAGAAGCGGACTAGCACAGTTATGATGGGTAAGTACATATATATTATATATATTTATACAATTTGTAATAAGAAAAACAAAATAATTAACAGAATATATGAAAGATTGAGAAATGAATTTATATTACCAAACTTATTTAAATGAGAAGATACTTAGGTACTTAGCTACGAAAATAATTAACATTCATAATTTGTTTTAGCTTTAACGCAGGGGTATTAAAAAGGTCTATGTCAATATCCTTACATAACATGTTGTAGGATCTACAAGCCCTAATCAAGTAGGAATTTCTCCTATAGTTGCAACGCGCAAACGGCTCGTGAAGAAGATTTATTTTTCTAAGAGACGCGCTGGGGGTGCGTAACCCCAATTGCCCGAGCAACTCCGGACAGTCGATCGAACCATTTGCTATATTTAGAAGGTAAGCTATATCAGCTATGCGTCTTCTTTCGTGCAGTGGGAGGAAGTGAAATTTTTTGCAACGGGCTTCATATTTAGGGAGGAATACTTTTGCGCGGTATTGTAAACAACGGAGAAAACGTTTTTGAATACTTTCAATGCGAGATATATAAATGCCGTAGCTTGGGTTCCACACTTGAGATGCATACTCAAGATGGCTCCGGACGTATGCACAGTACAGTATTTTTAATGTTTTGAGTGAATGAAACTGAGATGACATTCTGAGCACAAACCCCATAGCTTTCGAAGCTTTGTTCACAGCGCTGTTGACGTGATCATCAAATAGAAGCTTGGAGTCAAAAATTACTCCTAAGTCTCTAATTGAGGAGACTCTTGTAAGGGGGACATTACTGAAGTTGTAGGTAATATGAATAAGTTGAGGCTTGCGTGTAAAAGAGCAGACGTAGCATTTAGAGACGTTTACGTCTAACTTATTTTGGGAGCAATATTTTTGATATCTATCCAAGTCTTCTTGGAGACGGGAAGCGTCTTCAATAGTTCGAATAGGGCTGAGAATTTTCATGTCATCAGCATAAAGTAGAATTTTGGAGTAATGAAAGCAGGATGAGATGTCAAATACAAATAAAATAAACAGGAGGGGCCCGAGCAATGATCCTTGAGGAATTCCCGAAGGAATGCACATTGAAGCAGACATAAAACCATTGAGTACAACAGTTTGACATCTATTTCGGACATACGATGAAAACCATCTGAACAAGTTCCCTCGGATTCCAACCCGTTGGAGTCTGTGCAATAAGATGACGTGGTCTATTCGATCGAAACACTTACTGTAGTCGGTATATATGATATCTACTTGTGAGGGTTCAGACATGCATTTTGACAGATACTCACTACACAATAAGAGGTTTGATGTAGTTGACCTACCCCTAAGAAATCCGTGTTGCTGTTCGCTAAGGGTGTGTTTAAGTGAAAAGTACAGCTGCCTGTATACGATCTTTTCTAGTACTTTAGCGAAAACACACAATTTAGAAATAGGTCTATAGTTTTCGATAGCATCTTTCGGTCCTTTTTTATGAATGGGAGTTATATATGCAATTTTCCAAAGCTTTGGTACTATTCCTTCATTTAAAGATCGCTTGAATAACAAAGTAAGAGGAACCACTAAGCTACTGGCACAGTTGACTATGTAAATGGGAGGCAAATTATCAGGACCAGCAGTCTTATTTAAGTCTAAAGTCTTTAAAAGTTTAAAGACTTCCGTTTGGAATACTGCGATGTCACCTATGTCAGCGGAAGTATTAGGAAGATCGAGATCGTGTGCAGCAAACTCGTTGTTAGAGGCAGAAGGCGTAAGAAAAGTAGAGTGAAAGTATTGAGCGAACATGTTGCATATCTCTTCACCATCCTCTGAGGAGTGCTGGCCTAATTTTAGCACTGACGGAAAAGCGTTAGATTGCTTTTTAGTTTTTAAATAAGACCAAAAAGCCTTGGGGTTATCCCTGATATTATTTTCAATATTTGCCATATAATCACGAAACATGTCACTTTCCATCAATCGGGCCCGTTCTTTTAATTTAATTAAGGAATTAAGGTTACACAAATTGCCATATCTATTATATTTCGAGCGGTATTTGTATATTTCTTTTAGTAACTTTATGAGAGGAGACTTATACCACAGTGGATATTTGCACTTATAAGTAACTAATTTAGAGGGAATAAAATCTTTGCGAAGTTCATATAAGATATTGTAAACATTACTGACAGCTTCATCAATTGAATTACCGTAAATAACATTTGGCCAATCTATTGAATTTAGTTTAGTCGATATCGCATCATAGTCACCAGAGTGGTATAAATACTTCATGTGTGGTTTGCATTTTAATGAGTGTAGTTCCACAAAATTTGCTGACACGAGAAGGGATCTATGGTGAGAGTCTTCAGGGACTAGCGGATTACTGGCCTGCGTAACTGAAACGTCGTTGTTTGAGAGAACTAAATCTAGAATTCTATTATTTACATTCGAAATTGAATTATATTGAGAAAGATTACAGAGAACGAGATTGTCTAACAATTCGTACTGATACGCGCCTACAATATTATTGGGCTGACAAGAACCATCCTTAGAAGGTATCCATATTAAATTGGGTATGTATATAAAGTATATGATTTCTGATGTTATAGGATTCTTCAAAATATTTATAACTTATATATGTAATAATAATTTTTATTGGTGATAGTTCTAATTAGCCATACAGTGAGTCCGAATCGAAATAGTTACGTGGTAAGCTATTAATGGTGGCATGCGCGGAGTTTAATTGCGTTTAATACTAATTATGGCCATACTTCATACGTGGCCGGGAACAGCACGACAACTTGGCCACGAACCGTACGTATTATACCGCCTTTACTTTTTGTATGAGGCATTCATTCTTTTTTAGTTAATTCTAAATCCATGTGTTTTTGTAAGTACCATTAGGAGTAATTAATAAATTAATGCCATAATCTGCATTTAAATGTACAAACAAGTAGATTGTTCGATGGCCTGAATAGGGAGAACAGAACTTTGTAAAGTTGCTGCAAGATGGTTGTTAGCGGATCCGTCCAGAAGTGGTAGCTATGCAAGTCATAGTCAACTTGACGTCCACGGCTTAATTGCCCTGGGGCGTACCTACCGACTAAGTCGAAGCTGACAATCGACGAAAGGTTGCTTGCCTATAGATTTATTACTCTTTTTTTTTATACGACCAAGTCGTCAAGCAAGCATACGGCCCGCCTGATGGTAAGCGGTTACCGTAGCCATATGGACGCTTGCAACACACGTAGCATCGCTCATGCGTTACCGACCTTCCCCCCCTCCCCTATAAGCTCTGGCAACCTTATTCACGCGTCGGAACACTACTTTACACAACATAAAGTTATTTGGCTGCGGTATTCTGTAAGGTGGAGGTACTTCCCCAGTCGAGCTATGCTCTCTCTTCTTTTTACTCTCATCATTCTCTGAATAAACCAAACCACAAGACGCAGCGAGCGAGACCCGTACGTCGTCAATATTTCGCAGCCAGTTATTTTATTTCTATGTTCGCAGCAGTTGTGTCGATTTGCAATTGCTCTAAATTATTTCATAAAAGCGATTATATTTGCGAGTTAATTCCAATAAATACTTTGTTGTTATTCACCTACATAGACGTATAAACGAAAACAAAATGAAATAAAACGAGCAGTAAAGCACATCGCATTGGTAGACAAAAGCGCCGACATGTTTATTTAGCAGCGGGGTTCCGCACGGACCACCGGGCTGCCCGCGGACCCCTGCCGCCACGCAATATGCTAATAATTGCCTCCAACACACGGGAAATATTTCACTTGGAAACAAATATCGGTAAGTACTTGTGCACAAGTGGGTACTCTTACTATCGATTGTACTAAAGTTCCCCTTATACAAAACGCAGCCATTTAAAATCGGGCAAAAAGTACTCCTGTTGTTTTCACAATAATCAATTAGATTAGGTATATAAGGTGGCGAAGCATGAATGATAATACATAATTGATTGTGTTACTATCAAGAAATAACGTACTACTTGGTTTAATGCATAATTACAAATCAATAACTTTGCGTGTTTTAACGAGGTAGAGTTTTTTTTCTTGAATTGTGGTCGTGTTGAAACTGTTAAATCATTTGAATGTCATATATAATGATGATTCTTGATTAGGTATCTACTGTAGTTATGAGTTGTGACAGCATTTGGTGTAAAGTAGGTTTCATTCTAATATTTTTTTAGCATTCCATATACAGAGTGTAACGGAAAGTGTAATATTCATTACAGTGATCCACTTTTTTGGTACTAGGCGCACAGATCGCGGAAGAGAAAGTTTTATATTGCAGGGGATGTAAAATGATAATGACCCTCATTGACTGGTGATATATTGGTTATGATTTTAATTCAATAAACTCGGATGCAAACATTTGGTATGAATTTTGGACTTATTTATTTTGAGCTGTAACTTTTTATAGAGTGTCTGTCTGTACCTGATGTAGTCTTCACCCCTTTCGGACGTATATACCATTTCCGTTACACTCAGTATATTTAAGACGGGAGTGAAGAGATTTTTGGGTGTATTTCTACCATCCCAATTGCCCGCATTCCCATTGATGGGGACGTTGGGAATTGAATAAAATAATTAAAAATTGTCCCCGATATCCCCACCGCTCTATACCCTGTAGGTACTTCTCCGATGGCGCCCTTTTGTACTACAACGCGACTGTGACTAATCTATCTACTATCATAAAGAACAGCGTTTTAACGTTTAAAAAACTTTAAGCTGGGGATATAAACTCGCCTATATTCTTCTCTACGTAGTATAAAACAAAGACTCTTTCCGCGTCTGTCTGTCTGTATATCCGCTAACACCTCCTAAACCACGCTGTGGATTTCACCATTTCCATCACAGTTTTCACCATAACTTAGATAATTTCTTCCGGATGGTTTATATAATAAAACCTAATATTTTTCTATGTAAGTAGAAAAAAAAACAATATTTTGCAACCACGTGGGGATTTCAGCTCTAACAAAAGATACAGTCGAGGTCAAAGATATGTTTACATTTGAAGTTACAAAAAAATGTATCCATTTAAATAACGAACCAAATGCATAGCATACAAATAGAGTAGAGCCATTTGTTAACGTTCATAAGTGCCTTATCAGGGCCTAAATTGAATAAATGCTTTTTGAATTTTGAATTTTTTGAACTGTACAAGTCAAACGTTTAATTATATTTGCAAATAGTCGGAAAATGGCAGTTACAGAACGCACAGGCACATAACTCTGTAAAATAGGTATGAGTTTGTATAATGTTTGTCGTTGCAATATCTTATTCAAGCGGACGGCGCGGTGCACATAAAACTGCAGGGAGGACATAAAAGCGCCATTAATTATAAGTAAACGACGCCGGGCGCCGCTAAAACCTGCCCATACACGGGGTTCACGGCGCGTACGATGCCGCTGCCTACTCCGATTATACACAAGATACCACTAAAATATATACTTGAAAAATCTCTACTAGATATAATTACCTACAGCTTCCATGGAAATATTAATGGGTCACACACAATACAGCCTTGTCACGGATAGTTTTGTTAAAACAAGGAACAACAGAACAGTAAGTAGTTTTAATAAATAGAATATTGTGTCTATTCACAAGTCTCATTAGAGAAAGAATCCGCATGCCTGCCATGCGTGCAATGCAGAATCAGTAATCATCTTACATTACGTCATGCATCTTATTCACATATTTGTACATCTAACTTACGTATTAAAATATTAACATTAATATAAATTGTAATTCTCTTACGTACTGAGAAGTGCCTAGTAAATAATCTCATATAGATTTCGAGAGCTATGCATTGAATATGAAGCTAACCCTGCCATGCCTGGTGAAGAGAGATATCAAGAGGGTCACATGAACGCGTAGGACGCATAGGAATAATAAAATAGGAGAGAAATAACAGTAAAATAGTACATCGCATACTTATAGAAATATAAATATTTGATGGATCCCTGCGTTGAAAGCTAACCTGCTTTTCCCTGTGTAAGAGCACTGGATTAGGGTACATTTTTTTACATCAGGAACATGCACTTAAGAGGATATAGTTGAAATAAATCGTTCCTTGAAAGGCGTGGCCTAGGCGGCCGCGCGGGGGGCACTGCCCCTAGAGAACTATCAAAGTTTTAAAAAATCGCGCCACAGCAAGATACGTTCGGGCGGACTCGGGCGACGCCGGCAGAAACACGAAGGCCGAACCGCCATCGTTTAAATCACAGAGTATATTTTATTGGAGAGCAGTATAAGTTTATTTTTTTTATTAGACTTGCAATTAACGATTTTTTACCAAAAGCTATAATAATGAACATGAATGAAATGTACTCGTATTGACATACAAATATGAGTATATTTGTATGTCAATACGAGTTTATACAATGTATATATACTGCAGGTAACAAAAAGGGTATATGACGTTTAACCAATCAGCGCGCAAAGTGCGTTCCGACGCATTCAAGTTCAAGTATGATGCCAGTTTACAATATGACGGTTTGACAACGTTAGATTATAAACTATCGAAAATGAATACGTTATATTGTTAGCAGTATGGTACAGTTCACACTATTTCGGGGAATTTATAATCTCGCTAGGTTGATTATAAACTAACGGTTTTCAAAAAAATATGGTGACATATACACTTTTATATATGTTTTTGAGTGTTTGTATATACGTCTATTTCTTTGGCACGCTCTGCAGCCTAAACAGCTTGATAGATTTAAACATAATTATGAGGTGTCGTTTTAACTGTGGGACTCGAGTTAGGGCATCGGAACCGTATTTTCCCGGTTCCAAAAAAACCGTGAATTTCCGGTTCTGAGGGTTGCAATAAGAACCGATTTTAGAATAGAAAGAACCGGTTCTTTCGGTTTTTTCGGTTCTTTCATTTAATTTTAAAGAGTCGTTTAGGATGCATCAGTAAATTTCGTAGAACGATCAAAATACACTATAGGTGGTTAGTGTCGCAACATGAAGCTTTTAATTGATTATGTGTATAATTATTAACTATTATTACTTGATTATGTGAATTATTATGTTTATGCAATTATTGAAATTCCTATTATGTTCCTAAAATGTAATAATACCTATAAGTAATTAATTGTTCATCATCTACATATCCTGTTCCTAACAATTTGTGATCGACGCAATATGTTCGCTTCTTCCATTCTGACTTTTTATCCGTCATAACAGCATTCGCTCCTTTCTTATTTACATCATCTTTCTCACGATCTATCCATCTCTTTTTCCATATTCATACCTCCACCCACTTCCAAATTCAACTATTTTACTCACGTGGCTTTCATTCCTCCTCATAACATGTCCGATGTCCATACCGCTACTTTCAAGCTTCCTCTGTATGTACTCATTATTAATCATATCCATTATTGTCACTCCATACATCCATCTCAACATTATCATCTCAACTTTTTTTTTTTTTTTTTTTTTTTTTTTATACTACTTAGGTAGCAAACAAGCATACGGCCCGCCTGATGGTAAGCGGTTACCGTAGCCTATGGACGCTTGCAACACCAGGGGAGTCACTCGCGCGTTGCCGACCCTGCAGAAATCTCTTCACACCCTTTTTGAAGAACCCCATGTTGTAGTCCATTGGGAAAACCACGGCAGGGAGCTCATTCCACAATCTGAGCGTCCGCGGAAGGAAGCTCCTTTGAGACCGCACAGTTCGAAACAATTCTGGTTTCAATGTGTGGGGATGGACTCCCTGTCGATGGCGATCAACTGCATGTCTTTTATCCATTTTCTTTACCTAATGGCCAATTTTTTTTTTTTATAAACATTTATTAAACCCAAACATCACCAAAATTACAAAGTTCAAAATCGCCAAACTGCTAATGCAGTTTGTAGGCGTAACGCTCTTGACACATATATCAGCATGTCCTTGCAACACAATCACTACAATGACATGATCATATACATAAGTAGGTACATTTACTCACTACCTTTCTCATTAACCATAACACAGTTTATCCTTTATTTTACACATGTATTCAAAAAATTTTCGACAACAACAGTTCCCTTGTTTTCCGTTTCAATAGAAGTTTACTTTTAATATTCGCATCTCTCAATACACGGTACTTATTGTATAATCGTGGAACTACATATTGACGGGTTCTCTCACCATAACCATATATTAAGACCTATCATCACGGACTATATATTTTCCCCTTTAGCTTCAGAGATCCCATGGATCACATGTTTGTCTTTTGACCTGTCATCATTTCATCCAACCTGAGATGATACACTACTTTATATCACGGTTAGTATTACCATCGTTCTGTATTATGTGAACCGAGGTACGCACGGCTACAGATCAAGCTATAGTTTCCAATATAAGCTGACCTCTCATTGTAGGGAAATCCTATACAATGCGAGATCAGCTTATACTGGAAATGTATAGCTTGATGTGTGGCCATGTGTACCAGAAGTAGTAGAAGACTGGTACTGAAACTCCTCAATTAAAATAGGCACGAAAGTAGAGAGACCGCCAAAATCGCAGAACATGTGTTCAGTTTTAGTTCAGCTAATTTTCTTCTTGCCATTTCATCATCCTACTATGGACATTAAATCCATTTTCACGGACGAGAACAATGTTATCGGTTAAAAGCATGTGCCTGGGTACCTCCTTCTTATTTCCAACGTCAAAGCATCCATTACCAGCAGGAAGAGATAAGGCATCATAGCAGGCCCTTAGTGTAAGCCGACACCTAAATTGAACGTATCGGTATCTATAAGTAATTTGTTATGTTAGGTATATTTTTATTTAAAGGAACTAATAAAATCTTTTTGATGATGAATAATTAAAAAGAGCAAAAGTTTATATTGAATTAATAATGGAACCTAAAGAACCGGGTACCCAGTTCTGAATTAGATCTGGAACCGAAAAACCGGTTCACAAAATATGGCCGGTTCTCGATGCCCTAACTCGAGTATATATTATTATATTATGTGGTATCTATTAATAAAAAAACGAGAGGAAGTTTTTTTTCATTATTATTATAATATGGATATCAAATAGGGGAAAGTGGGGGGGATTCGTACACCGGGCAATTAGCATATAGCATTCGTGCAATGGCCATAATTCGAATACGCAACATAGTGGCGCCTTCTTATCTGTGTGTGTAATGCCCACTCACACACATAATCTAACCGCGGAGTGGCTTGCCAATGCGGCCGCGCCGGCTTCGATGTGACAGGATGTTACGAGATTTCGCTTCGCGAAAGTAATTTTTGGATGCAACTTTAAACGTGTTTATCTCTATAAGTGTATTAAACTGATTCTTTGTGCTGTTTGGGTACATATTTAAGTTTATTATTTCGACATTTACTTGAAGATAATGTCAGCAGTTATTTTTATTTTCAATATATTAGTTGAATTATGGTCAATATCGAAGTTTATGTTAAATTTAAATTACTTATTAGCCTAATATTAAGGCTAGATTGTGGTATGAATAGGGAACACTAAAGAAGGTGTAACCTAGGATAAATAAAAAAAAATTAGTTGAATTTCTTGGTTGGGGTAGCTTCGTACAGATTCGAACGGCCACCCCGTTCGTACTGTACGAATATACCTATAATGTACGTAAAATTTTGGTTAAGAAGCAAAGTACAGACACTGAAAGTGAAGATGAGACTGACATGAGTTTAAGAGAAATTTCCTGTCCTCCCATTGAAGAGATTGCTGAAGGATCTGATGTGGAGAACGAAACTCTAGTTATAATATAACTGAATTCGTGAAAGAGAAAGGCTTTATTCTAGTGAAGTTCGAGAAGAAAAAGTCTGTCAAACACTATGTTGGTCATGTGATTACCAAATATAATCCTACTGAGTACAAAGTTTAATTTTTATGGTACCCCAACACATGTACGAAGCTACCCCGTGTGTGGGGGTACATACGTACGTTTTTTTTTTAAATCGTCATAGCTTGGCCACACTTCTTTCTATGAGCTAGTCGTCTAAGGGAATATTGTAGGCAAATATACAAGCAATCTAGCAATGCTCAAATTGTTTTCAAATAGCCTTTACTTTTTCTGCTATAGGGCTCGAAGTGGAAAGTGTACGAATCCCCCCCACTTTCCCCTAAAAGCTTGTAGTCATTTCCATATAGATATATACATATATATAATAACACGTCCCCGCCTGCAATACCTTATAAAACTCAAGAATATTCATAATTCTATAGGTTACAATGCTTGTTCTTCTCTTTTCAGTTAATTTTTCAATTGGTGTGAATGCTACCTAAATACCTAACTACCTGATGTAATTATCCCTTTTCGGAGAGTTATATATACCTTTTTTGTTAAACGTTGTATAGATTTATGAAATAAACTATTTAGGTAAAATCTGTTAGAGGTAAATGCTATACTATAAATTTTAAATATTCAATAAATTAGCTTTCACCCTGGTCCCGAAGTTATTACTTATTGAAATAAAAGCAAATACTAGTGCAATCATCAGTGTCTGTGTCGTGGATAGGATAGGAGAAAAACGAATTATGTATTTTAATTATCTTTATTTATCATCTTGGGCTGCTTTATAATTCAGTTCTGACATTAGTGTTAGATCAAGAGCAGCTGAAAATTGGTTTAATTTTACAGCTCCACAACCTGCAGCGACTACACCAGCAACTGCCATTTTATCTAAGTTGTTGGAGGTATTTCGTATCTTAAGTCTTTTTACATAGTGAGCAACATAACGTAAAAATCGATGTAAGGCCTGATGTTTATTCTGAAATAATCACATAAGTACTGAAGCCACAATGAAGCATTGACTCATGCCTAGAAATTTTCAACAGTTCGTTGAAAAAAATTGTATTTCAACAAATCTGTGACTGAACTTACTGAAGTTTTCAATGTACTCTGAAACAAGGTTACAATATTCATTACAAATTTAATACGAAGGCTAACTAGTCTATTAAAAATGGCGTTAAGTTCTATGTAAGGAGAAGTTCAAACTTCAGCAATGAGGATATAATATATGAGCTGTGAGGACTGGGGACATAATTTATTTTTCCACACTTGCTCGTAAAGTGACATTTATTGAACCGTTTTTAGTAACTGAATGCAGCTTATTACGCACTAGCTAGTGCTTTTTACTTTACATTACCGCACAGTTTTATGATAGGTATAATCCCAATTAAATAAGAAAAATTGTAAACAATTATTTTGGTAATACGTATTTTTATTATTTTTTTACTTTCTTTTAAATTTCTCCTACTTACTGGTAGGGTATTTACATTTTATCGCGGGCTTTTGGCCAAAAGAAAAAAATGGGTAAAGTGTTCATGAGTGTGTGTTTGTTTGTTGTGTGATATTATTGGTCTATTGTCAAGAATTTGCGGACTATCCTACATGTGTTCAAGGTAACGGCTTTTTGTAGTTGGATGTATGTCATTTTATGGATTCCGAGTATTTTTAGCCTGGTGTGAAAAGTATGAGGTACAATACCAGTGGATGATAGTATTATGGGAACTGTTGTAACTGTGTATTATTATTATTCACTTTATTTATTTTGATTCTTAAAATATTTTTTTCATAACATTAGTATAAAATATCAAAAATATTATAAAAAATCTAATCTAATCTAAAAATATTATAAAGAATATCTTTACAAAATCTAACAATGTTATAAAAAAACCTAATCTTAGTGTGCCGCCGGCAGCGGGGTAGGGCCCAAGCTACCGGTGCGGTGGTTAGGGCTGCAGAGAGAGGAATCTCCTGACGATGCGCGCCGTGTCCAGGAGTGCCGCCTTCTGTATCTGACCCTTGACCCAGCCATCTAGCGAAAGCCTCTTAAGATGTTGGTCGAGACTCTTCGCTATGAGACCGTTCGCCGAAACAACTATCGGAACAATGATCGTCGAATCAACATCCCACATGGCGGTTACCTCGTGAGCCAAGTCAAGGTACTTGCTGAGCTTGTCCTTCTCGGCCTTCACGAGATTCTCGTCATGGGGGATGGTGATGTCGACGAGCACTGCCCGGCGCTTCGATCGATCTGTCAGCACGATATGAGGCTAATAAGCCTCATATCGTGCTCTCTCATCACGGACAGAACTATTATAGATCGATCCCAATAGAGCGTGACATGACAATTCTCGTTTGCCAAGGATAATGGGGTGAGGCTCCTATCCACTGCCACCACATCGCGATGCATCCCACACTCGTTGTCAAGGAAATACTTCCTAAGACTGCACACCTCGCGGTTGTGGAGGTCCTTGGCGTTTAAATAGCCACGGCCTCCACATTTACGCGGGATGTACAATCTCTTAACAGACGACCGTGGGTGTAGCATGCGATGAGTTGTGAGCAGAAGACGGGCCCTTCTATCCAGGGCGTCTAGCTCACTTTGAGTTCACCTTAGTATGCCAAAGGAGTATGTGAGCAGGGGCGTTGAAGGCGCGCACCTTGTTGCCACCCGATAATAGACTGTTCAGTACTTTTATCAGGTGACAGAAGAAGCGCTCCTTCACCGCCCGCTTTATGTCCCCGTCCACAATACCCAACGACTGTGACATACCAAGGTACTTATGGGTTTCTGTTTCGGAGAGAGATCTGAGAGACATTATCTCAGAAACCTGTAAATTTTTCGAATTTACGACTTTCCCCCGCTGTACATGCATGACCGCATACTTATCTATACCAAATTCCATCTTGATGGCGCTACTAAACACTTCTGTAATCTTCAGTAGCTCCAACAAGTTCTGACGTTTTGGTGCAAACAGTTTAAGGTCATCCATACGTACAACAGGTGAGAAATGCTCTCACCACCTCTCCGAAGCCGGCAGCCTAGTCCTGAATCCTTCAGCAGAGTACTGAGCGGATTCAAAGCTAGGCAGAACCACAGATGACTCAAACTATCACCCTGGAAAATATCTCGCTGAATCCTTATAAAGTCCTGCGGGCCAGAGGTGCCATCACCACCACCTGGTTGATGAAGGACTGTGATCCACTGCCTCATACATGCGCTTAAGAAGGATCTTAAAGCTGTATCAACTTTATACAGTTCCAAGATCCTCTCCAGCCATGAGTGAGGCACCGAATCAAATGCCTTCTTGTAGTCAATCCAGGCAGCCGAGACGGCTCACCTGTCCCGCGGACCTGTTGGCAAATTGTCATGTCAATGAGGAGGAGCTCTTTGGTACCACGGGACCCAACCCTACATCCATTTTGAGAGGAGGCCAAAACGTTGTTCGAAACAATGTGCGTATTAATTTTTGTTCTCAAAATGGATGTAAGGAGCTTGTATAGTGTAGGCAAGCACGTGATGGGTCGATAGTTTTTCGCTTCCGTGGTACTATCACAAGGAGGTAACACCAGTTGTAAGGAAAGTTGGCAGGGAACCAAACTCAAGAGCTTGTTGGAATTGCGTTGCCAACCGTTCGTGTGAGCATCGAAACCGCTTTATTCAAAAGTTGTGCAATCCATCCGGCCCAGGACTTTTCCAGTTCTGGGTCGTGCGGATTGCACAACTTATGTCATTGGGGCTGATGGTAATGGCCTCCATTGGTTCGATGGACTCACACTCACGTTTGACAACACTCATCCAATCACCCTCGGTGTGTTGGACAGGCATTGACCAGATACTACGCCAGAAATTAATCATGGCAGTAGCACTTGGCAGCTGTCCACCCAACACACGTTGGTCGGTTCCCTCCCACTTTCGGTATACCTTCCTCTGGTCACTCTGGAAGAAGTGATTCTGTTGGAATCGATCCACACGCTCTCTGTAGCGGCGAATACGGCGTACCCACGCATAAACTTTTTGCTTCAAGAAGTCAATGCGCTCTGTGACACAGGCAATGTAGTATTATTATTATTAATTATGTTAAGATTGTACCTAGGGCATCGAGAACCGGCCATATTTTGAGAACCGTTTTTTTCGGTTCTAGTTCTAATCCAGAACCGGGTACCCGGTTCTTTCGGTTCTTTCGGTTCCATTAATTATTCGATATAAACTTTTGTTCTTTTAATTAATTTATGATCAAAAACATTATAGGTAGTATAATAATAACAATAAAATAGTTTTCTATGTTCGAATATGTCGTAGAATGACAATCAAACAGTGATTTCTGAATCACAGCTTTTGATTAAAATAACATAAATGTAATCAAGTCTTTTAACAAACCAGTTTTTTTATTTATATTAGATTTTTTGAAATAAAAATGTACCTAACATAACAATTTACAGTATTACCCAACTGATATGTCGCGTCGTGAACCTCGTTCACACAGAAAAGAAAGTATGGCCCCGAAGATTAACGAAAGAATGCTTAAAACTTACAATCAACCTTAGATCTCTACTATCCTTATAGTAGAGATCTAAGGTTCACAATACACTGCAGTTGTTAGTTCCGTTTCCGTTTCTCGCAAGTCACGCCTCTCCACACGGCGCGCGCTAACATAGCGGCAGCTGCTGACCAATAGCGTTTCCCGCGCTTTGAAAATGTATCTTCGGCGCATGTACATCGGTAAGCCATATTAATTGGGTACTACTGTACTTATAGATAACGATACGTTAAATTTAGGTGGCGGCTTACACTAAGGGTCTGCTATGATGCCTTATCTCTTCCTGGTGGTAATGGATGATTTGTCGTTGAAAGAGTAGATGTTGAAATGGCTACAAGAGCTGGAGAGAGCTTGAAAATTAGCTGAACTAAAACTGAACATATGTTCTGCGATCATGAAGCAATATTGCTTCATGTCTGCGATTTTGGCAGTATTTCTATTTTCGCGTCTATTTTACTTGATGGACTTTCAGTACCAGTCTTCTACGACTTCTGGTACCTCGGTTCACAAATGCAGAACGATGTAGATTGGATGAAATGACGACAGGTCACAAAGTAAACATGTGATCCAAGGTCAAACAAATATATAGTCCGTGATGACAGGTCTTAGTCTTAATATATGGTTCAGAATGTTGGGCATTAGGTATAGAAAATGAATGAAAGACATGCAGCTGAGATGATTATGTTGAGATGGATGTATGGAGTGACAAGAATGGATATGATAAATAATGAGTACATAAGAGGAAGCTTGAAAGTAGCGGTATGGACATGTTATGAGGAGGAATGAAAGCCACGTGAGTAATAGAGTTATGAATATGGAAGTGGTTGGATACACGGGAAGTGTAAATAAGAAAGGGGTGAATGCTATTATGTCGGATAGAAAGGCAAAATGGAAGAAGCAAACATATTGCATCGATCACAAATAGCTGGGAACAGGATATGTAGATGATGAACAATAAATTACTTATAGGTATTATTAAATTTTAGGAACATAATAGGAATTTCAATGATACATAATAATTCACATAATCAATTAATAATAGTTAATAATTATACACATAATCAATTAAAAATCGTTAAATGGCTCTTCACAAGCTGCCGTTTTGCTTTATTAACATTATTTAATCGCTACAAGTAGCTTCATGCTGCGACACTAACCACCTATAGTGTGTTTTGATTGTTCTACGAAATTTACTGATCCATCCTAAACGACCTTTTAAAATTAATCGAAAGAAACCGAAAGACCCGAAATAACCGGTTCTTTATATTTAAGAACCGGTTCTTATTGCAACCCTCAGAACCGGGAATTCCCGGTTCCGATGCCCTAATTGTACCTCAATGTAATTGATATGTGTGTAGACGAATCATTCTTAATTTAAACGGGTAAAATAGTTTGACAGAGCTTAGCTGTAAAAAAAACAAAAGCTGCGCGCCATATTTGTTAACGTTTTCATTGTGTGGTTGATTATTATCAAAAATTTACTCCAAGAAATACAAGTCTGTTTTTTCCTCTCAAGTGTGTTGAAAAACGTCGTATGATACGCGTGTGTATTGATCGTTACAGTTTCGGCTCTGTTATCGCGTTCGCCTTAATACCGCCTCGTCTGTAATTACCAACATTCCACACATTAGGGAATGCAAACCGGTTTCACCGAAAATCGAAAACCGGTTATTAGGTATGGTTTTGAACAACAACAAAAAACGGTTTCTTTCTTTGTTTGGAAAAAGGAAGATTAGCCGCCGTTTTTTAAACTGACTCCAATGCAGTGAGGATTTTTGTGATGAATTGAAGTGTGTTGATGCGTGTAGTGTTGAGCTGGTAAGAAAATAACTTATAATATTTTTTTTTTATGATAGGTATAAAAAATGTTAAAAAAATATACTACTTAGGCAGCAAACAAGCGTACGGCCCGCCTGATAGAGAGTATATCATTGATATGCTGGAAGGACAGTGTACGGGATAATTCAGAGCCTTGTGGAACGCCATGCTGTCGGAGCAACTACTGTCAACGAAGGCTCTTATGTATCTGCCAGACAGCAAGCTGACTGATTGGTGTTATTTTTTAACCGTCTGCACGACAACAAAGACTGAGTAATGTTTTTTTATCTAAGGAAAGTCAAAGTCAAAGTCAAAGCCATTTATTCAATTAAGGCCCTGGTAAGGCACTTATGAAGGTCAAAGCTACTGAAGTTACCACCAGTTCGTAAGTCGGCCTTCAACTGAGAAGAACAGGCAAGAAAACATTCGTATAATAATAATCACGTGTTTGTGTACACGCAAGTTATTGTGCTGCTACAATATGCTATGTAACATAATATTAAGTGTGAAATGATTATTATAACGTACGAAACATAATTTAATAAATGTTTAAATAAACATAATTTAATAAATGTTTCTTCATTACTGATCTAATTTTTATTTAACATTTTAGTTTTTAATTGCTATGAGATATAATGACTTTATCATTATATCTCATAGCAATTAAAAACCAAGCAAATATTATGTTTTTATGATGTCATTCAAAATAAAATCAAAAGCAACGAACCGCGTAGTCTATATAAAGAGAGTTAAATAAACCATGGAAATAATAGTTTATTTAACTCTGTAGATTTATCTTTATTATCAATTTGATGAAAAAGAGATGGATGGATATTGTGAAAGATGACATGAGTAAGAAAGGAGTGAATTTTGGTATAACGGATAGAAGATACGAATGGAAAAAAACATAGATATTGCGCCGACCCCAAATGATTGGGAACAGGGCAGCCAGATGATAATGTTGATGATAAACCATAGCACGGTGGTAGGGTACTTTGTAGTACCCGCCTGGCTGGCTACCACCCTCAAGTTGAAAATCTGTCGCCAAGCACCTTTCGGTGTGTTCCGATAGCTGCACTTGAGAGCCAGTTCCTTCTAGGCTTTGTGTGCTTACCACCTTCGGCCGCATCATCACTTACCATGGTGAGATTGCAGTCAAACACAAGCCTATAAACAGTAAAAAAAAAATATTTGATGTTTATTTTATACCCACTCTATTAACTTTAACTGACAATAATTCCTATTTACGATTTTTTTATCTTTGGCACGGTTATTATCTATAATTCTAGCTATAGAAATAACGTGGAAAAAAAACGAGTGAACATTTAAATAATAGGTTAACCGGTATTAAAACCGGTTAACCGGTATTAAAACCGGTTAACCGGTTTTACCTCTAAAAAAATAATATTTGTTTTATCCGGATACTAAAAACTAACGGATAATGCTAGACCTAAGTAGGTGTACAATATACATACTCACTTACTTCACTTTGGAGGACTGCTGCTTATCCAAATTTTCGAAAAACAATTCATTATCTGTGACAACATCATAAGCTGCCAGCGGCGCTACCAAGGAAGTCAAAAATTATTCTGTGGGTTCTACCATGATCTTTTCACGACTGTAACTTTTTTGTGGAGATTGTTCCCTGTGAATCATAAATATTTTATTTCATTTATAGCACCTACAAATATTATTAATAAAAAGATAACACATAAAAAGAGATAGTTGTCCTAAGTACACCATAAGAAATACACTGTAAACTGTAGCCTATTTTAAATACTAATTTATAGTACCTACAAAATTTATTTATAAAACTTTTAGGCATTAAAATATGTATTTGTCCATAAACCATAATAAATAATTATAATAATCAAATCATGTTATATTTGGTAATAAAATGTAATGTAAAGTAAGATAATAATAATCCGCAAATATAATAACAAATTAGTTGTTATCATAGTTTTCATGTTCTCTCTGATCTCGGACTCGGACTCGAACTTATATATGTATAAGTTCGTATAAATCTATCCGGTACGTGAACGATAAACTGATAATGATCTAACTGCAATATATAATTGCTAAAATAATTAAATAAGTTATCGTTAGTTATGTTATTAACGATTAATAAAAAAATATTAATATGTATTGTTAATACTTACATTTTAGTTTTTGTCATGTATCGAGCTTTTGGCTCTCATTTGCTCCAAATGCTGCTTTTTGTTTTTCCTTGGTCTTTATTCTATTACCCATGTCGTGAAATTATATTAAAATCAACTTTAACACTAAACTTGACACTATAAAAATAATAAAAACAAAACTACACAACTGACTTTATATTTACAAGCACTATTGAACTAGGTTATCACACTAAACTGAAATTAATACGATATTACAAACTATAATACTATCTTTGAAGACAATAAAGAATATGCTACGAAAATATTTAATGTTTAAAACTACGAGAGCCGGCCGTAAAAACTGGCGTAGGTCCGTCGTCGACAAAGGCTTCGGCCGAATGATCCTAGCGATGCAAGAGTAGTATAATAAATACGTTCACCGTGATTTCGTATGTGCTAAAAAGAGATGTGTATAGTGCTCTGCCCGGGCAAGCCGCAGGTTTTAATAAACGACGTAAGTACCAAACCAAATATAAATTGTTTATAAAATAACCATGCAATGTATAGAAAATCTGTTCTTCACAGTATAAGAAGAATGAATTACCAATTTTTTGCATTAAATTTCACTGTAAAATTCGCCTGTTTGACGGAGTTATAGTGTAAAAGAGTTTTATCTAGAGGCTACTTTGGAATTAAACTTTATCGAGAAAATTTCTATCAAACGTGTTTTCCTTCAAGGTAACACTCAATTAAGATCTCAAAAATCATATAATAAAATCTCGGATCCCCAACCCTTGTATTAATTAAGATACAGGCACACAAAGATATCATTTTTTCTGAATATAGCACCTTAAATATTTCTGAATCAGTGAGCGGCACCAACCAACCTATGTGAAAATTTTCGGCTAATGCGAATTCTTCTTTAAGAATAAAACTGCAGGATCTGAACGTAATACAATCGATGGCAAAAATGTTATCTCTATCGCTCTATCACATCATATGGAAAGGCGACATCGTCAGTATGACGTAGAATCCCACGCCGCCGCGCCGATTCGCCCAGCATCCATAAAACATCTCATACGCTTTGCGTGGCGTGGGTTAAAAACACGCGCGAGCGAGATAAGTCACATCAATTTTTTCTGCCGCCCGCTCAAAATCCCCCGACGACAGCCGACTCGACGGTAAAATATTCCCCTCTTTATGCGCAGAATAATAAGGCTCACGTACCTAGCTCATCTCGGGATAAAAAATACGTTTTTTATATATAAAAACAAAGTACTTATGTGTAATTTAATAACAGTTATCATAGAAGTGATGTGAGCGTTTATTCAGCACTGGGTGATATAAAAAATACGATATTGTTATTCGATCCATATCGACACGTAAATATAATTAAATTCGTCATTTGCAAATGAAAGAATGTATATATATAGACTTTAAAAACAGTTCGCAATCATTACAATTTCACAGTCGTGACATCGAAAAAGTGGCTCTCGATTCAGTGACAAAAACACAACAAGCTTTGATAAAAAAGCCGCTGGTTTTACGCCATACAGCCAGCGCAAAAACGGCACACGACTTACCAACTGATGTTTATTGTATGAGCAGCTGAATTTCAAGTGTTTTTTCAGCTTTAATGGATTGTTTGCGTCCACCCTAGCCATAGACCGCATTAAACATGTCACTGAAATAACTTTCGCTAAACGATGATATTTCTTCGCGAACTTACTTACATCATTCAATCTCAAGTTTGAGTCAGCATTAGGAATTTTTTTCTAAATAAAATCCAGTAATTTTATCATAGTTTTGAATTCAAGACAAATGATGTTTAAAACCACCATAGTTTTATTCCACCAACAATGATAGAGTCATTGGAAGTGGAACCGATTTCATTATTTGTAAATATTAAATTAAATGATGAAATAAAACGGTAAGTATGTAGGTACCGTAAACTTTTTTGTTAGTTTTCAATACAAAGGTAATGTTTATCTACCAATTTATCTATATGAATGTAAGCAATTAGGTATTGTACCTATACTTACCTATTCAGATTTCCTATCAGAAACTCTGTGATCATTTCAAGAACCGCAGCCTCCAAGCATAATAAAATCTGTACAAATATAGCCGACATCACCCGGAATGTTTAAGTAAGTACATTATAATATGTACAAGTGTGTACATAGATAGATAAATGCGAGATAAGCGATAGCTTCCGCTCGGTTACCCGCCACCCGCCGCCGCCGCCGCCAGTCACCGCTCAAATATTAATCATGGCGGCGCTTTCAGGCCGACGGAAATTTCATAAAGCGAGTTTATGTTAATGGAATAAATTGATTGCTAGTAATGCCCAGTCACGTTGAGTCAGTCAGTCATACTCGGGAAAATAGCTTTGTGAAGGCAAATCTAGTAGAGAATTCACGAAAAAGCTAATCTCAAATTGGTTTTATGTAGTCTTGAAAATGTACTCAGTTAATGTCAAAAGTAACAGTATTGTCACCAAATTGATATACCTACATAGATTTAAGATGTACTTTTTATATTGCATGCTATAGGTAGAGTGTGATGTAGTATCTTATAAGCCTATTTAGTGACTAGACAAGGATAATAGCAATATCAGGTCACATGAAAACAAAGCGTCATCCATCATATTTAGCGATAATGCGTCCGCGACACTCCACAAGTTCCACAACGCAACCCTTTCAGCGGATATCACTCAGGCTAACAAATGTCAATACGGAACTCATTCATCAATCATCATTCATTATTTATTAAACATCATTTGTTCATTTTGGCTCTGGAATCCATTGATTAATAGCCTATTAGATATCAATAGTGATAGCTCATCTGAATCCATAGACCGAGGAACTAAAAATAAAACAATTTGCACTAGATAATATTATGTTCAGTGTATATGCAAAATATTTCATTAAATAAATGTATCGCGGTACTTATTGAGGACGTAACTAACTTACTTCCTTTACGATTGCCGTTTACCGGGGACTAATTTTCGCCGATTCCAACATAACCTTTACTATCGGCACGTAATAGTGTATTAAGCAAAAATTATAACACGGCGTATATGCCGCAGTGAAAAAACAATAAAACATTTAACAACGCCACGAGCCGCGGACATTCCGTCCACAGCCGACACAGATAATAACCGTAGACCTTACCATTTATAATGTATCTCGTTTTATTACCATAGGGATGGACGGACCGCCGCGAGCTCGTGTCTCTCTTTAATGTTACCTTTATAGGTGTACTATTGTCTTACAATTCATATTAACTAGGATAAAAGTCATACTATTCATATATACAACCGTCTCGGTTATCAACAAGGAACAAATGTCATGAATTCCAAGAGCTTGAATTGCTTCTTTTTTGGTCGTACATAATGCCTTTTCAGATGTTTTAATACCCTAAATTTAAAACATTACGGCTACTAGAGGAAGGTTCCTATTATACCATTGCCTACCAGTAAGCAGATATGACTTTCGAAACAAACTCTGAATCAATGGATATTCCAATGTGAAAAATTGTTCCTTTTGCAATTAAAGAGAGTTGTCAGAACGTAAATAAATAATTACAAAACTATATCTAAAATTGAATATGATTGCAACAAAGTTCTTACCTGTTGCAAAAAATCTAGTATAGTATTTCGGTATGAAGACGCGTCGCAGTTACATTTCATTAGCGATATTTCTCGTAACGCCTAATGGTGCGTTACATCCAGTTTATGTGCTCCCAAGATGTAGTCGTAATAGTATAATCTTAATACCGCATAAAGCTGACATCCGATGTCATTAAGTATTCGACATGATATTGCACTAACACTTTTTTTGGATATGACGACTATAACAAACCTTTTGAGGTTGATATTATATAAAGTACCCTACCTTATACTCATACGGGCATATCCTACGGAAGCAAGGAGTTACTTTTAGTCCCGGTATGAGTATACAAAATAAAACATAGGTGGGAACTTTTTGACGGGAACTTGCAGAGTGACGTAGCATTTTCATTTTTATTTTCATAAATTTGTGTATTTTGAGTTTTATTGCATATTATCGGTGGTATTTTATTCAATAAAGATCAATATATGTGCACCAGTGAAGTGAAATGAAATGAATATGTGTATCGTGACTTTACAAGTTGTCTCAAAAAGTCCGTGATAAGTTTTAGTACAATGACCACTATTTTACTAAAACATGACTGGACGGTGACTGAATATGCAGACTATGTTAAAGTGAATGTGCGGACTATATTATAGTGATATTATAAATAAAATATATGCGACTGAAGGACTTAGTATCCATGGTCAAAAAAAATTTACAAAAAAAAAAAAAAAATAGGTAATGTATTTCAAGCAATCAAAGTTTATACAAGTTAATAAAATATATGAATAATTTGTTCTCTACAAAAATGTCAATTGTGCTCTTTATCTCGTATCTCAAGAATTAGAGCACCTAGCGCAGATCTGTTTGCTTCCAGATTTTTTTACCAATTTTTGTTTGTAGCCAAATTATTATAGAAGGTATTATAAGAACCCTTATAATCATTGTCATCAAAATTGATCGAGTCCTCCGGAAACCAGCGGGCGGGGAGCTTTTTCCGCCAACGCGTCAGCTTGGCTATCCAAAGAGGAAACTCTGCCAGCCTTCTGGGAACAGCAGCGGCAGACTTGAGGAAATTTTCTTTTTATAGTTTATTTTATCGAGAACCCTTATAACTTTGGAACAATTTTTTTGCGACAATATCTGATATTGGCGACGAATTAGCAACAGACATATAATTCATATCCGTGATGGAGGCTCTGCTAGGACCGAGTAACTCACACGTGCATTTTATTCTCAGCTCTTAATAAATCCACACAAATAGTTTACGCAAAAAGTACCCCTCAAGCTGCCTATTTGCGGAAACAAGAGTCTCCAACAAGTAACTATAACTGACCACATAAATAGTTTTTAAGATAAGATACGTCCTGCAATATTCCATTATGTAAGTACCAACTACATCCGTCCGTATTTATAAAAATGGATAAAAGTTACGAGTTACGCTAATCCTATAATAATGTCATAATCAATTGTCAATAATACCTAATTGTCGCGTCTACTGACATTTCCGTCTTCTTTTTTTTGCCGAGAAAAAAACAAAAAATATGTACAATGTATAAGTGACCACCTGTCACTTCGGACAGCAGTATAATAGGCTTTTACGAACATTCTATACATATATGGACAATGTATAGAAATGAAAAGAAGTTGGGATGCGGTGCTGGCGACACAGGCTTTAAAGATTTCATACTGATTAATGGATAAGTTCGACTTAATAAATACATTTTGCAATAGACAATTTTTTTATGAATATGCGTGATGCATTTTCATCTGGATGGGAAACTTTGCAAAATATCTATTCAATTAATTACTTATATAAAGTTGTAATTTTAAGCGCTTCATCAGTTATTATTACGGCATAAATATAATACATACATAAGCTTCCGCGTCAAATGCTACAACTGGCTTATCTCAAAGCTAGTTTAGGACTTCATTACTTGTGGTTTATTACTTTTATTTTATATTAAATTTATTTCAATCATATAATATATTGTTGTATATTTAATGCAGACTGTCAGGCTAGTGCAGAATATCAGCAGTTGTGCGATATGCCTATCCACAGCCATGGCTGAACACTAGACCTTTTTGTCTCTGTTTATTATGTTATTTTTAAGTTGGAGACAAATAAACGTTCATTTATTTATTTATTTATTTTATTTATAATCTAGCACTAGTTAATTCAAATTCAAATTCAAAAAGCATTTATTCAATTTAGGCCCTGATAAGGCACTTATGAACGTTAACAAATGGCTCTACACGGTTCCAAATACAACTTGAACTGAGAAGACTCCGGCAAGAAACTCAGCAAGTTTTTTTTTTAGTAAAGCCGTTTGCAAAACATATAAGTATTTTAAGAATAAACTTGAATCCAACACTATACCTATCAGCACAGATTACCTTACCCTTACTAAGTAAAATGTAAGCATAATAAATTCTTGACATTTTACGCCCCCACCATAGAAATGAATAAAAAAGTTATTTTAGCAATTTCAATAGAGCTTGTTCAACGCTTTTAACGTTCAACAAAGCCGTTCAAATTGCGCATACGGCGTGTTATGCGCCGCACGACAAGGGGCGGGGGCGATGTTAAAATTTAAAATAAATCCCCATCCCAAACATGCAACAACTGCACGGGATAATCGCGCGCATTCCCAATGTTTACTACCAACATCAATGTTTTGGAAATATCATCTTTATTTTTAGACAAATAAGAACCTGTTTAGCGGAAACTTTCCCAATTATTTTATATTCCACTTTTCTACTTCGCATCGTAATATTAGCACCATTGAAGAGTTCTCAGGACTTGACATTTATTTTTTTGGAATGAATTATGTGTAACGCGAGTGAGTTACCTACTTTATATTATTTATACCTTCATTATGAGCGGCGATAAATCGCCAAGGGTAAGTACCTAAGTCATTACGGATCATATGTTAGTCTATTATGCATGGCAAATCATTTCGAACAAGGCAAATTATAGAGAAGGACAAGATTGTAATGAATAATAACAAATAAGCCGTCACCATGAATCTACATTGTTAGATTGTTCCCATATATTGTAACAGATATAAATCTCCTTCCGCGCTCAAATCCCACTTGATACATTAAAAAAGAATATTAAAGCATGTTAAACACAAAACACGGTAAGCAACACGACCCCTAATTCCCAATGCCCAACATCGGCACACACCTCCGCAAATCGTAATCCTCTTAGAAAACATTTCCAATTTAAAAAGAATTCCTCTTATCCCTCCGAGGAGGGCACGCGTAAAAAATAAAAGGAAAAACTGTGTGACACGCGACGTAGGTAGGTATGGTACGTATATAAGATGGTTTTTCACTGGCCCCTCACTCGATTTCTTACAGGTCGCTTCTTCCGCCGAGAAAGCATCTATTGAAACTCCACTCAGGCCGTGTTAGCTATCTATTTAGTATAAAAAGGGTCGAGAATTTCTCGAGATCCTTTTTTTATCCGGAGGTGGGTGCCCCCTCCTACCTGCCCCCTTCGGCCCGCTCTCACGGGCGCGCTTCCTCCACGTTTCGTTATGCAGTATGCTACTTAATTTCCTTAACCTTTCTATATCGAGAGGTTCCCTCTTCCCTTTCCTTACATTTGGATGGCAATAAATATTTTTACATCCCCGCGACACTAAAATGTACCTACAAAAGCAATTTGTGATTTGTATACCCCCCGAGTGCCCCCTCGCGGCCCGCGTCACGTCAGCGGGCGCCCCTGCTCGCCTCCAGCATCAGTTCAAATATTTAAAGGGCGGCTGAATTTGATTCCATCCGTTTGGAGCTCTCGAGCGGTCCGCAATTGGATCACACGAGCGGTTACTGGCAGCTCCCTGAACACAGTTTTTTTTCTAAAATCAACTTATCCAAGCAAATTCAATTTCAATAGCCCCTAAGTAAACTTAAATTTGTATCAAACCCACAGCGATTTCCTACTACAATAGATGCAGAGAATTCGAACATTTCACATGAAGCTAAATAACCCCGAGGATATCTATAAACATTAAAAAAAAACATAAATAGTAAGGACATTGGAATGTTTACATTGTACTATTTGTATCTACTACTTACTACATGTAACATGTAATAGAGCAAACTTAGATTTCATTCACTTAAATCACTCATGATCTTCATTACGAATGTTTAGTTGAAAAAGACTGTATTCAAATTCCAGACTGAATTAATGATGAAGAATACTACAACAAATACTAACACTTTGCATGCCTGTTATCAATCGAGGAACAATCTCGATGCTGTTATCAAACATCAACATGATAGTAAGCTGATCCGTCGTCCAATGCAAGTTCTATCAAACTAAATAGGTACCTTCGAGTCGAAGAAATATTGTTAGGTAGGTATTGGCCTTACGTCAATCCCCAAGTAAGAAAATAGGAAATATACCTCTCGTAGATAGAATCCACATAAGACGGGCGGCGCGCCTGGGGATCGGTTAACCCACGTTACAGTACAGGACGCGCTCCCGCCGGAGGATTCCGACTTTCCACAAAGAAAATAGCAATCAAAATTTGATTTACCGCCACCCGCGGCCATACATCAAACCGCTCTAATCCGCGGAAAGAGAAAGCCTAAAATCTATGGGGATCCGGCGACGTTGTGGAATTGAAAATCCTACTGGCATGAGAGTCTTTAATATTTATGACCGAGTAAAAAATACGTAGGCACAGGTCTATGAATAAATATATGAACAGTACCAAATCGACGGGTGTCGGTCGGCTGCCTCTCGGAGGGTGTGTAAATTAGGAAGTGGAATCGGAATGTAAACTTCTTTGCGTGTATCTTGTTTCAGATTTCGATGTACCTAAAATAAATATCCTGGGACATTCCTCACACACGGTCATCTGATCCAAAACTAAGCAGAGCTTGTACTATGGAAACTGATATAATACATGTAACTACTTTTTGTTTCTAAATACATACTTAATATACATAATTACACCCAGACTCAGGACATACAGACATGTTCATGCACACAAATGCATGTCCTGTACGGGAATCGAACCCACGACCTACGGCTATGAATAATCTGGTTCAATTCGAGTACTATTATCTATTCTGTCTGTGCCGAGACATAATGTTCAGATTTACAAAAACAGGAAGCATTTTTTACCGTTATACCTAGTATCTAAGTCCAATGTTTTGAATTTAGTTTTATTTATAGAACTGCATTAGCAATGCCATTAAATCTGCATTAGTTTATCGCGAATATTCAAAGATACTGGCGACGCAACAGCTACACACGAATTATTCATGACTACCAACCAACACCCACCCCAATGCCTGAAATCTCATCTTCATGTATCTCATTGCAAAATATGTATAAGCTATAAACCCGGACCGGCCTTCGCTCAATATTCAGTGGCATATAAAATCAAATAGGAATTTTTGATCAACCACTCAATATGCTATCGCCCATTGCGCGATACCTACGTAAAATTCATATTTCGTAGATTTAATCACGCTAGGTATAGAATCAAAATGTTCGTTTGAATTATAACTGGTACTTAATTCTAGTTTGTAAATGATAAAATATTTGAAACTCTGTTTCCCTGAAACCAACCAACTGGAACTAGCTACTTAGATTAGAATGTAGCAAGATAACGCAATAAAGAAATTACGAGCGTGAAACAAAACTAGCATCCCCCACGGTAACGGCAATTTTGCATCGAGATCGATCGCCGGAGGGCACGCGGACGTGGACGCGGACGCGGGTCTAGAGCGGAGGGACCGGTGACCAATGTCGCATTAGGGAGTTTGCATGGGGTCACCGTAAGCCGTTTCCGATAAGACCCCCAGGCAGCGTGTGTCCGACTCTCGGTATTTTCGGCTCAATACTCGCTTATCTGCGTGCTACACGCCTGCAATGTACGTGAGCTGAATAATGCAGTCCACTCGCACACAAAATTGAAATTATTTTCATATAATATGTTATTGATTGAGATACCGCGTTGGCTGTAGGTACGTATGCTAAATGTGTAGGTACAATTTATTTTTCTTCCTTGGTATCAGTTTAAGACAGACATTAAAATAGAAATACTTTATTGGAACACCGCATTATAATACAGGAGAACAAAGTCTTTGTGTATGTTTAGTTTAGTTACATATTCAGGTTGTTTTCTTAACTTTGCGGTAATAACTTTTTATATGTGAGCCAGTTTATAGTTATCAAGTACTAATAGTATAATAAGTAATATACCCCAAATGCGGAACTCTAATCATGAAATGAATTAAGAGTGCGTATAAAGCAAAATAACAATCTTAGAATTGAAATTTACCCCAGTAAATAGTATTTAAATGAAAAAATATTTTTATATGGGTATGTTAATTATATACGCGAGGGTTCTACCTGAGCAAAAACATAATGAAATGAAATTTCCTCGATAGAAAAAAATCACAAAGCTACCTCTAATAATAATGAATTTTCGGTTTTATTCGTTCATGGTGTATCTAATTAAGACAAAAATTCGATAAATAATATCACAAACATATGACCTAGGGCTGCTACTAACGATTTTTTAAAATATTCTATACTTTACGAGTTATTTAGATAAAAAGCGCGTAGTTCATTTTTGTTCCGCGAAACACGCTATCTCCATCTCATCTCCACGCGAAGATTAGACATAAGTTTGTTTCATCTGACATTGCCATATTTTTCTAGCTTGGTACGCACTCTTAACCCTAATTATGAAGGCACTCAAATTGTGTCAGGTACAACTACTATACCTACATATTTTTTTATATCTTTAAGATTTTCTGTGGAATTGTTTTACTTTTTCGCGGAGTTCACACGCATTACCTAGAACAGTGGTCGGCAACCTGCGGCTGGCGAGCCGCATGCGGCTCTTTCGATGTAATTAGTTCAGTTTAGGCCCTAGTAGTAGTAATTTATTCAGTTTAAGCCCTAGTAAGGCACTTATGAACGTTAATTTAAACATACAGTTGAATTTACCATTTTTTATCAGTAATATTATCCTCATAAAATTGTCCGTTCAGTCTATGTGACTTCATAAAACAATTAAAATAGCTTTTGGTTAGCTCTACAAGAGACTACCCATGCTAAACAAAACGTTATCGGATATCTAAACTTAAGTAGTTGGGTAGGTACCTGCACAGCACAACCCTCAGTCGATTACGGTGAGCAAAAACTTCACGCCACCATACCATCATGATTGAGATCTCGCGCGAGGGCCGTGTCCTCTCCACATGATAAATATCCTCTTCCCCACTTTTTACGCAGCGAGGGTGTCACGCAAAAAAATGAATAAGGAAATTTACCTAATGGCCGCGATTCTTTATTCTCCGTGGCCATTGTCACACGGACAATGCTAGTAATGGAGGGATGTCGTGAGTGGACTCCTCATCACACACCAGTTGGGTTTTATTCTTTCTTTAGTTTCATTTCAAATGTTCGTCGGCTATATACCTATTTGTGAATATGAATCATGTTCATATAGGCACATACTAGCCCTCAAGACGATACACATTTTATTGTTTGCCTTCTATAATGGTGCTATAATGTGCATAAAAATATTTATTTCAGATTTTTCGGGACATCGATTTTTATGCAATTGTTATTTAGGAAATCATATTGCTATTGCCACCGCGCCCCTAATCCTGTGATGGCTCAGAGAGCAATGCAACTCGTACACTTATGCAAGTCATCAGCAGCACAGTGGGACATTATAGGCTGATGATGGTGATGATGTTTTAATAGTTGTGGAAAAACCTTTTCTCTTTTTGTATAGAAATGTGGCCTCAAAGATAATACAGGGTGTATTTTGCATGGTAACGCAAACTTTGCGAAAAGGCTACACCTAATGCCACTAATCAAATTGTGAAAGGCATTCACCTCGCTAATGATCGGTTATAGAAATTGTCATTTTCGAGCGCGCAATGTATTGTGAACACCGCGATTTAAACGCGCGATAACGTTGTGCCTACGTAGTATATCGCTGACTGCAGGCGAATATCGCCATAAGACACCGTTTCTAGTTTTATTTACATTGCTACTTTTAGTGAAAGTAATGAATTAATAACTTATTTATTTTAAATCTCTTTGGGTTAGGTAAGAATAACGATTATGAACAGTCTAAAGTAAAAAAAACTTATTTTTTTTTTTTTTTAATTTGGGAAAAACCGACGAAAAATTCCAACATGGGGGAGTCCAGAATCATGTCCTGGACCCATGGTATCCGTTTGTGCGGCGATGTCCCTTACACCCTGTATATCTACACTACAATATATCTAGCTTCACCCCGCGACTTCGTCCGAGTAGAGTATTTTTTTTTTCTAGATATGAATCATTGAAACAATACAAATAAGAGCTTCGTTCATGGCTATTTCTCAACTCTACGTATTACATTTGACAAAAGTTCAGGTCGATTGAGAGCTAACCCATGAGCATGCCACATACCTAAAACTGGCCGTGGCACAATATGTTTTTTGACCTAAAAAACGGACATCCTCGTTTTATGTGCTTATTATATAGAGTAGTTTGTTTCGAAGCCCAGAGTAAAACTCCCGTGTGCCAATTTTATACCAAACACGAATAAAACGACATTTTTGAATTTTCTGGACTTTTCAAAATTTCGTCATAACTAATATTTAACGTGATTTCAGTTCTTTTGCTTAATGCTATTTAGTAAAGCTATACGCCTAGTATTTAACTAATAAAAAAAAGGTGGCTAATGAGTTATAAATACAGAGAAATTTAGGTTTTAGTGTTTTTCGTTTTTGATTTTTCATTCCTCTATCTTGACTAAGTTGGATTCGATTTTTAATATAAACAATATTTAGAACCAAACCAATTACTAAAAAAAAAATCACACCCAAATCTCTCAAGATCTAGGAACTATTCACTTCTAAAGATTTTTCTGATATTTATGGTTTTAGGGTTGTCACTTCGCTTTAAGAATGTCGAAGATATTGACGTATCATATCTTTTATGATATAATCAAAAATTATATGTGTCAAAATAATATTATTTAATTACTACCTTCATACGAATAGAGAAACTAAGAAATCGAACTATAATTTTGGAAAGTACATAGATTTACCTGCAACACTTCTGACATGTGTTGTGGCATATTTAACACTTTTGTTTTTCAAATCTACTTCAACTTGGCGGAATTTACTCCCTTTTGCCAATTTTGTCAGCAGTTTAGTCCAGACATTTTTATCTCCAATATCATGGGCTACTTTGTAATAAATCTTTGCATTCAAGATTTTCTTTATGTGAGCTTTGAATTTAAAAGTCACCTTGGTTACTTTCAATTAAATTTTCAAATTGAAATTGAAACTTAAATTTAACTTTTGCTAATCAAAAATGCGGAACAACTAATTTCTCTTTTTGTCTTGTATTGATATTGTGGACCTCCATTTTTAGGGTTCCGTACCCAAAGGGTGTCAAACGGGACCCTATTCATAAGACTCGGATGTCCATCCGTCTGACACTTTCATTTTCACTGAATATGTATTTCTATTGCCACTTTAACAATAAATAATAAAATTAAAGGGGGCCCCTATACAAGAAAAGTCTTCTTTTGGTGTTATTCTTGTTCCGCCTACTATTCGATTCATAGTCAATTTGGGTTAGTTAATATTATTATCATTGTACGGAACCCTCCGTATTCGATTCCCTCTCTCACATGGTCGGTTTCTTCTATTATTTTAAACATTTCTATGTTTTACGTATGTACATAACATATTTAAAATGTGAAGATAAAGTCATGACATTTATTTCCTTAAACGCCTCAAACCTGGATCTCAGTGCGAGAGACAAGGACAAGTTACCACTTCAGTACTTTGATCTTCATAAGTCTCCTAGGGCCTAAACTGAATAAATACTAATATAGGATATACTATATATATTGGAGGGTGTGTTCCTTTAACGTAAAGTTAAAATAATTATGTTTAATTTCTGTATATGACATCGAGTAATATTAAAATAATGGTCTTAATAAAGTTTTTACGAATCTATAAACCTATATTTATAAGAGAAATAATTATTATTTTATATTTAAAAATTTTCTTTGTTCGGAGTCAGCCCTAATGCCCTAATTTTAAAATCCTGTAACTCCTGGATCTTATGAGATTTGGATACGATTTTTTACAGAGATATTCCTTGATGCTAAAGCAATAGCTTTGTCTAGAAATTGAATCCAACTACCTTGAAATAAGCTCAATAAAGAAAAGAAACGAAAATATGTATTATTCGACGTAACTCACTACTAATCGATGATAGAATTTGAGCGGTTTCTTAGAAAAAGGCGTGGTTTGACGTATAAAGGGCATACCATGAGAGATACTACAAAAACGGAACATGTCTAAAGTTACAGTGATTTCTATGTTTTTTTTGGGAACCATAGAAAAATATTTAGAAATATATATCATCAATTTGGAACAAAATTGGCACACGGGACTTCTACTCTTAGCTTCAAAATGAGCTCCTCTATCCATTAAGCAAATAAAACGCCGATGTCCGCTTTTTGGGTCAAAAAACATACTGTGCGTGGGAGAAACAATCCTGTCGCAAATCAACTCCAGCAAATTTCAGAGTTTGTCCCTGTGATTTATTAATAGACATCGCGAAACAAACCTTCATTAGGAATCCATTAAATTCAAACGGAAGGTCCGTTTGAATTTAATGGATTTGATTTGTTTTGAGATCAATGGTATACGCGGCATGAAGACTGTTTCTCCTCTGGCAGAGCCAGTTAATAGTTTGGCCTCAATAATATTACGGGGGAGAGCTGTTACATCGAAATAAATATATTTTCTTTCTTTCTTCTTCTGTTACTTGTAGTCTAGTTCCATTGCACAATTTTGGAGGCTGCATATTTCTAATCAATATGACAGAGCACCTACATGCAACACATGTACCTAAGTCTGTGACATGGAAGACCCAGCGGATTGAAAGTTTAAAAATTTTACAGGATAATTTACCGACTCATCCATATCGACCATGGTGGCAAAACAAACTTCGACATTTCATTTTTGGGAGTCAAAACCGATATTATTATAATATTAATGTATCGGATCTACAATGAATTTAGTTCGCGAAAGCTTAGAAAGTACTATTGCAAACCGATACTATTTGTATATTAGTGGTTATGCGAGAGAGCCTCTTGCATAACAACTATCGGTTTGTGTTTAATATTTTTAACGTCAGTATACATTTTTAACCGACTTCAAAATGGAGGAGGATGTTTTTTTTTCTCAACTGTTCATACCACAGTAAATAACTCATCTGGTAGATCAACCCATCTATTTGTGGAAAGTTTCCGTTCCCGATTTGAAGAAGATCTGAAAATCTACCGGCTGAAACATACATACATATTATGTATGTTTCTGAGAGGTGAAATTTTCTAGGTGACATTTTATTTTATTTGTGGACCAGTTCCTTTGAAAAAGTTGTGTAGTATCTTACTACACTGACTACACTTTTATTGTTTCGCTTATAACTATTGTTTTAATTTTTTTTTTTTAGATGTCGGGTTCGGGATTATGTTTCTAAAATTACGCCATGAGACCTATCCACAAATTCCTCAACCATTTTCAGACAGCTGAGATATTTGCTCGTGGCAGACAGACAGACAGACGGGTAGACAGGTGGAGACCTATCCATAAGTTCCTCAACCCTTTCCTGACAGCTGAGATCTTTGTTCTTGGCAGACAGACAGACAGACAGACGGGCGGCGATCTATATCCATAAGTTTCTCAATCATTTCCAGATAGCTGAGATATTTCTGTCTGTGTCTGAGGAGAGACTTTACCTCCTTATGTGTGTTCTACCGCTTGTACAACAGTTCTCTGAAGAATTGTTTGACCTGATGCCCACGGCTACCTTCTACCATCGCAACTCTCGCCATAGACAGGGAATCCATCCTCACATATTGGAACCGAAATTGTTTCGAACTGTGCTGTTTCAAAGGAGTTTTCTACCGCGTACGCTCAGGCTGTGGTCCCCGCCATGGTTTTCCCAAAAGAGTATAGCATGGTATTCAAAATCAAAATCAAAAAGTCATTTGTTCAGTTTAGGCCCTAGTAAGGCACTTATGAACGTTAAATTGGTACATACTACAGTTGAATTTACCACCGGTTCGGAATACACTTAAACTGAGAAGTTCATCCCAAAATTTAATAAAAAAAGGTTTGTGTGAATTTGGGGGTAGGGTGTCGATAGTTAGCATGCCTACTAGTAACATATAAGGCGCCGATCCCACAGAGAGAGTTCTAGAGTTCTGAGTTCTGCCTTCCGTGTTGACTATTGTGCACACAGCAAGCAGTCTAGAGTTCTGCCATATTCGCTACTGATCGCACATCATACACTTTTTTACTTTCAAAGGCCCCACATAGCTTACAGTCAACGCGGAATGCAGAATTCGGAACGCAGAACTCTAGAACTCTTCTCTGTGGGATCGGTGCGTTAAGTGCAAAAAGCATAAATTAACTTAGTTTACAGTTTGACTTGGGGTTTGTTGACTAATTAATTACTGTAACTGTCAATCAACTGACGAACCGATGGTGTGCGTAAAAACCAAAAATGGTTTATGTCACACCTTATCTTTAAGTTTTTTGTTAATTCTTTAAATAATAAATAAAAATAAATAATAAAAATTAAATTAAAAAAACCGACAAAAAAGAAGCTTTAAAAAGTTTTAAAGTAATATTTAAGGGCCCTTTAATTTACCCTAATTTTTTGTGTGTTCTTTGACTATTCTTAAACGTCAAATAACCGACAAGGATTTAATATCTTTATTTAAAAAAAAAAAAAAAAAATGTTGAAACTGATTTTGTTCGTTATTAAAGTTATTATTATTATTGACAACATATTGAGCAATAATTTGGTAAATAAAAAACAAAGCATTAATTTCTAGGAAATCTGTTGCTGGTTTTTAGAAACATAGAAAATAACTTGTTATAGTTATAGAAACACTTATTTTAAACCTTAGAAATCTCTCCTAGGTTGGCTTTGGCTCTTATGGAGGCTGCATTAGGTATGGTAATTCACAAAGTGGTAAGTAGGTAGGTAGGTACATATTTATTATTTAATATCAATAGTTTAACTACCTTTTAGATTAATTTAGTATTGGTACCTATTTCAAACAATAAACATACCTATTCCTTAACAAGGCTAATCTAATAAATTTTTGCTTTATTATTATATTTTCACTACAGTAAAATATTTGTAAGTAAGTACTTATTTAGGTACCTATCTAATTTCATTGATAAATTATTAGTAGGATATTTTTATTTCAAAAATTGTATTAGTATTTGAATCAAATAATAGTTCATTTACTTACCAGTATAGAACAATGTGAACCTCCTTAACACTGCAATCCACTAATGACCAACATAAAAACACATTGAAATATTACAGTTTTAAAATATTTATATTAACCGATAAAGCATTATTGAATATATTAAAATACATTCCAAGATCTATACCAAACCCTAATCATTTAAATAATTTACATTTATGCAAATCATAGCATCTCCTTGTTTGAATTTGAAAGACATGATGTTACAAGCACTACCAAAAGGGCACTGCTGTGAAACGTTGAATGGAGAATCCACCGAGCGGTGACCAAACTTTACTCCGGACAAATACATTCAAAATTCACCAAACCCAGCTCTGCTATTGGATCTCAGACCCTTACCCTTTTGCGCGTGTGCTAAAAAACTAAAGGGTTGAAAACTTACCCTTTTTTTTAAACAGCACCCCTTATTCTTTATCCCTTTCTGCAACTGAACCCTCCTGCAAATTATACTTCAAAAAATGTTATCAATTCATTTAAATTTATACTTTTATAGACTACCTTAGACCACTTTCGACGATTTAAAAAACATATTTAAATATTAAAAAGCTAAGGTAATACTTACCTTCACTGAATGAAAAGTTTGCTCAAAGTTCAACAGTAACAATTAAGTAACTAACGCTAAAAGGAATCTACGATGTAATTATACCATAAACACCTATTAATTTAAGCCAAACGAAAATAAGCCACTGAAGAACCCAGAAAATATAGCCATTAGTTCTTATTCAATTTTTACACTGAAAAAATCTCCCGCCCTCGAAAACCATTGTGATTCGTTTCTTTTTACGCTGATTTCTTTCATCATCCATCATAAACAACGTATTTTCACTACTTCTGTCTAAGTATTTAATATTTTTTAAACGCGTATATATACATACGTATTAAAATAATAATAAAGCGGAAAATAATATGAAAACCTAGGTGATTCCATTCCGTTTCACAAAGTAGACTCTTTTATCACTTTTGACACTGACATACATTGACATTTAAAGGCTGATGACCTCAATCGTGTTCCAGAAATAAATAATTATATTGTGAATAGTTTCAAGCATTACTTTTCACCTGATATTTGTTCAAAAGAGATAGATATATACAGATGTTGCCAAGAGAACAAAGAAGAGTAAATATTTGCTATTATATTAATGTTTTAAATAAGTACATGCGTGACACGAAGCGAATAAATTGTGAAAGAAAATTAGCGTAGGTACTAAAGAGGATAAACTAACAAGTACATAATTTGCGAATATATTGAGATTTAGAAACAAATATTACATAGTTGAGTCTTAAAATGACTCTTTACCACTTTGGGAATTGCCTTGCGCTAGTTTATGCGCCATATCATATGGCATATAAGTTTTCTGGCATGTAAGTAAATTACGAATCGATAGGTTATCTTACTGTGCAATAAGTTTTATGAAACCTTTACCTATTTTATTTTTTAGATCCGAATATGCAACGTTCTCGAAGTGCGTTTATGCTGGAACTCTGTATATTTTCACACAATTATGCAAAATGCTACTTTTAGCCACATTTTTCCCCGACACTGATAGCAGCCATATAACTGGAGAATATAACATCTTCCTGGTAAGCTTATTATATATAAGATCTTATTTGTGTGCTGGATTAAAATAACTAATGGAATGAACATAGGCTTCACCCCTTTCGGATAGATATACTCTTTCTGTTACACATTGTATGCTGGGCCTTGGTCGCTCGAGATCTTAATCTTGCTCCAGCATGTCTTGCTTGTTCCTGTAGTTCCAACTTGTTGATTATGCTACGTCAAAACTTACCTACCACATCTGCCCCTTCATACATTTGGTATTTGAATGAATCCTAACTGATATTATAAATGTGAAAGTGAGTTTGTTTATTTGTTACACCTTCACGCGTCAACTACTCAATGAATCATCATGCAATTTAGCATGAAGACTGCCTATGGTATGGAGAAAGACATAGGCTACTTTTATCCCAGGAAAACAGGTGAAACTGCGGGGGACAGCTAGTGTAACAATAATGCTTTTAGTGCAACAATTATACTATATTCTAATGGAAACTGTTTTGTGTTTTCTCTTTGGAACATGGAATGGATATCATTTGTAAAATATGTATTTATAAATCGCAAGGACTTAAGTGTATATTTATAGCTAAGAAAAATCAGTAGTAAGAAAAAAACTATAATTGTTATATCTATGCTAACTATATGTTAAATTAGTATAAAATTATAATTACAGGAATTCTTAAAGGCAACGGTGGACTTTGCAGACCTGCTAGGATTATATTTTGCTCTAAACTCTGTTCCGGGCAAAGGTCATGCCAAGATACTCACTGCTGCTATTGGATGGGCAAGTGCAGAGGTAAATGTTTTACACAGTTTATGTTGTTTATAAGTGTTGTGACAGTATTTCAATACCATGGTGGTATTTTTTTTATTTAATCTGTACCGCGAGTATGACGCGATGACAGCCGTGCACAGTACGAACTGAGAGTGTGTCATGCTTTAGTAAGGCGGACTATCCATCTGGGTAGAGGCACGATGCCCTATGAAAATCTTTGGTTAACAGATAATTATCCGTTTGATATAATCAACAAAAAACAAATTAAAGATATCAAATGACATTTAATGTTATATGTTAATGACATTCTGTAAAAAAGTGAATATTGCCTGTGTTTGGATACATGTCAAAAATGTTACGCATAATTCTGAAAAGACAGGATGTTTGTGGAAATATTTGTGTGAATAGTAATCACCATGCTTTGTGAAAGAGTTTTTCTGAGAGCTGGAAATATCCCACTCATTTGAAATAAAAATTCTCTTAACTAAATTAAAAATGTAATGATAAAATTGAATATAGTTAATATAGTTGTCATAAACGTAACAATACCTCAATGACATAATGATTTTTTGGAGTTCCTTTGTGTATCTCCAAATTCTAAGGTCCAATACCAAGGAACTTAAAATGGGAC
>CATOBL010000201.1:0-45459 GCA_951394255.1 Polyploca ridens | reverse complement strand
ACTTGGACCTCGAACTACTAATAGAGCTGGTGAAAGCTCGCCCCGTGATCTGGGACAAGACGCTTCCCGTACACAAGGGTCGGTTCGAAACGAAGCAAGCGTGGCTCGAAGTGTTCCAACAACTCATAAGTAATTATAATGAGCTAAATGAAGAAAAAAAGAAATTATTCGGTGAGTTCATTTATATTTTCAACACACTTGCTCGTAAAGTGACATTTATTGCACCGTTTTTAGTATCTTAAAGCAGCTTATTACGCACTAATGCTTTTTACTTTACATTACCGCACAGTTTTATGATAGGTATAATCCCGATTATGTTACCTCAATATAATTGATATTTATGTAGACGCAGGTAAAACAGTTTGACAGAGCATAGCTGTCAAAAAAAAAAACGAAAGCTGCACGCCATGTTTGTTAACGTTTTCATTGTGTGGTTGATTATTATCAAAAAATCTACTCCAAGTAATAAAAGTCTGTTTTTTTCCTCACAACTGTGTTAAATAACGTCGTAGGTATGACACGCGTGTGCATTGATCACATTACACTCTCGGCTCCTTTATCGCCACCTATCGTCTGTAATTACCAACTTTGCACACATGTATCATACATACCTAATGTACTATTATTTTACGTATGTTTCGGGATAAGCCAGCAAAACTGACTTAAATCTATAGTAGGTATGAATGCCACGTATCGCCTGGTGTTACTTGAGGCGGCTTGTGGCGCGGAGTGACAGATAAATAAAATATACTTATAGTACTTTTCCGTCGATGAAATTAAGTAGGTAAGTAGAAGAAGTCCATCCATTTAATATATGCACATTATGAAGACACACTGTACTTATAATAAAATAAAATAAATATAATTTATTTTCTCCCGTTTACAATAGTACCTATTTATCAAACTATAGTATAAGAAAAATAAATATATTGGACTTAATTAAATACCATACCGTATGGTAGACGTCACTACATCGCAGCGATGTTTGTGTGAGCGTCCACTTCACCGACGGTACACGTGACGTACGAGTGACGGACGAGCGGCAGTTTCGGGTGTACTCGGGGAACCGAGCGGCTGAGAGTCCGGATCTGTGATCGGGTGGGGCCACTCGGGGGCGACCCGCGACCGCGCAACACGCTTCGATCGCTTGCACGACTCTGACATGGTAATATTATTGATAATATTACCGTGTCTATCTGTGACGTCTGTCGCTGTTCGTTAGGTACCGCGATACCTACTTTGTTTAATTCAATTGTAAGAGAATATAAATACGAAATGGTTGGTAATTATTGCAGTGTATGCATGAACAATTCCAGGAGGAATATAAATATATCATTTTTTACATACCCCAAAGATCGAGACAGGTCAGTATCATTTTATCCATTTAAAGTAATTTTATTTAAGCACTACTAGCTCAGAGTATACAAATACTACGTCTACTAGGTATGTAGATGTAGGTACCTATGTAAATGATATATTATGTCGTGTAATATATCTCGACTGAGGAAGTAGTAGGTAAGTAGGTACTCCATCTTACAGAATACTGCACAGAGTAAAGGGGATACTGGAGCCGATTAACTTAAGGTTTGCTCAGCATTTTTTTATTGATTTTTACTTTAGAACAATCAATATGGCTAAATATTTCAGTTATTCGCAACCGTATTGGCACAGATAACTATAACTATTAGTGTTGCCAGGTCCAGTGTGTTAAATTTCGGAACGGAAGGTTAAATTTATCGGGATTTTGGTTATCAAATCGGGACAGCTACCTACAATGGCTAGAAAAAAAAAGGTCAAGAGTATATAAAATATTTTAATGTAGTAACAGCTTACAGAATCAGATATATTCATTTTTCCTGTCAAAATTGTCGAATATAGTACAGCCTAAGGAGGTTAGTGAAAAATCGGGACATTAGGCGTCCCGATCAAGGGTAAATCGGGACGTGTCACCAGACCCTGAAAATCGGGACGTCCCGCGCATATCGGGACACCTGGCAACACTAATAACTATACAGATAAACAGCTCCTAAGAACGCGAAATGGTAGGTGCTTCATTACATGCGCAGCGAAGTGTGCGTGAGTGTGAGTGCTCACCGACAGCGACGGGTTCACGTACGAGCGGGGAGAAGGAGCTTCGGGTGTCTCCGGCGAACCGAGGGTCTGACAGTCGGAGGCGACCCGCGACCGAGCGGCACGTCTCGATACCTACCTACATCGCTTGCCGTACGTCGCTGCTCATTACCGCGATACTACTTTGTTTTTGATAATTTTAAGAGCAACTTTACAAACAAAATGGTTGGTAATTGTTGCAGTGTGTGCATAAATAATTCCAGGAGGAATATAAATATATCGTTTTTTACATACCCCAAAGATCGAGACAGGTAAGTAATAATTTATACAAATGAAGTAATCGAGTCAAATAGGATAAACCACCCGGTAATCAGCCCTCCACCAGAAGAAAGAAGTCAAAAGGAAAAAAGAAACCCTAAGCGCCTTTGCACATTATCAGACACGACCGTTCGACAAGACAAATTTCTTGTCTGGTTCATCGTACACATTCATGCACGACGTCTTATCCGCTGTCTGTAACCATATTTCACGGACGGACAATACACGCGTACCAAATGGACAGACGACAGAGTTTACAGTGATTGACTTGTACCATAGACATAGAAAACGGCCGTAGTTGTAGGCATTATTATACATCTATTAAATATGACAAGAATCAATGAGACTATAGAGCTTAAATGTTCAATATATTCATTTTTATTTTACTCATGTAACATTACATGTTTGATAAAAGTTTAATTAACGTAAAAAATAAAAATTACTATTCATTTTATTCAAACAACATTAATCCACTTCTTAACTTTCCAAAAATAACATAACTGGGTTACATGAAAAATGAAACAGTAATAAAAATAAAAGTTATTGTATTAAAATTAAAATTGAGCTGATTTAAATAAAATAAATAAATTAACATTCTAAACACGAAATAAAAGCGTGGACACTATAGTTGTTTTGGCTGACGCAGCCACGACAAATGTGCACGCGCGAACTAGTTTCCATATATGAGTAGATGTCGTGTCTAAGCAAGACGTCTTGCGTAGGCGCGACGTCGAATATGCAGCCGACGACGACGCGTGAGTCTAAGCAAGACGTCTTGCGTAGGCGCGACGTCGAATATGCAGCCGACGACGACGCGTGTCTGATCAGACATAAGAAAAAATTTCTTGTAATGTGCACGGTCTCATATAAGAACCAGTGCGACTGAATGTCTTATAAGACATGTCTGATCAGACACAAGAAATTTTCTTATAATGTGCAAAGGCGCTAAGCGCCTTTGCACATTATCAGACACGACCGTTCGACAAGACAAATTTCTTGTCTGGTTCATCGTACACATTCATGCACGACGTCTTATCCGCTGTCTGTAACCATATTTCACGGACGGACAATACACGCGTACCAAATGGACAGACGACAGAGTTTACAGTGATTGACTTGTACCATAGACATAGAAAACGGCCGTAGTTGTAGGCATTATTGGATACATCCATTAAATATGACAAGAATCAATGAGACAAATAGAGCTTAAATGTTCAATATATTCATTTTTATTTTACATGTTTGATAAAAGTTGAATTAACGTAAAAAATAAAAATTACTATTCATTTTATTCAAACAACATTAATCCACTTCTTAACTTTACAAAAATAACATAACTGGGTTACATGAAAAATGAAACAGTAATAAAAATAAAAGTTATTGTATTAAAATTAAAATTGAGCCGATTTAAATAAAATAAATAAATTAACATTCTAAACACGAAATAAAAGCGTGGACACTATAGTTGTTTTGGCTGACGCAGCCACGACGAATGTGCACGCGCGAACTAGTTTCCATATATGAGTAGATGTCGTGTCTAAGCAAGACGTCTTGCGAAGGCGCGACGTCGAATATGCAGCCGACGACGACGGGTGTCTGATCAGACATAAGAAAAAATTTCTTGTAATGTGCACGGTCTCATATAAGAACCAGTGCGACTGAATGTCTTATAAGACATGTCTGATCAGACACAAGAAATTTTCTTATAATGTGTAAAGGCGCTTATAGGGAGGTATAATTACTCGTGTGTCTGTCTGTCACATCCGATTTGCTTCGACTTTACTGGACAGAAGTACACATATGAATGTAGGTTACCTAAACACGGACGTGCGTGTACTTATCGTAAATAAATGAATTTGGAATGTGGGGGTCACTTTTGAGGGACAAATTAGTCCGTGTGGCACGTCAAATGAAAGGACTACTTTTTTTAATGTCTAATGCTACTTTCACGAGTACTTACTGGAGTAGTAGTATTTTCAGTCACTGGCTTTACTCGGTAGAGTGTAACGTCGTGGTCGGTGTAGTGCTGTGTGTGAAAAGTGCCTGAAAGTAAAAGTTGGGAAGGAACCGTTCAGCGTGGTTATGAGGAGAAATGAAAGTCACTAAAAGAGTTATGAATATGAAAGTGGATGGATATACGGGAAGAGGAAGACCGAAAAAGAGATGGATGGATTGTGTGAAAGATGATATGGGTAAGAAAGGAGTGGATGCTGGTATGACGGATAGAAGAGACGAATGGAAGAAGCGTACATATTGCGCCGACCACAAATGGTTGGGAACAGGGCAGGCAGATGATGGTACTACATACGTTAGTACTATTATTTATTCTGTGATGGTACTTTAAAGAGTAGTGTAGTAGAACTCTTCAATAGGGGGAGGGGGTTCGGATAATATCACGATTAGGGTTACCAGATGAAAAAATCAAAAGTCCGGAGAAAAAGCCTGATTTCCATTGAAAAATCCTGAGATTTTTTAGTTTGAGAATTTTTCAAAAAAATCATAAAATTCTCAAATATTTTAATGTATTAGTATGATAAAACTGATTAAGTACCTACTTGGATAAATAAGTACTGATTTTAATTGTGCCATTATTACCAAAGGAAGATTATTTTTAGTTTCTTTAACTTTTTAGTAGAGATCTTTAAAATGTAAGCTGTATTTTATTGAAAATTCAAAAAATCCTGAGTTTTCATGAGATTTGCAAAATCCAGCCGCAATCCTGAGAAAAGTCCAAAAATCCTGAAATCTCAGGACAAATCCTGAGATATGGTAACCTTAATCACGATAGTCTTGACGCATATCACGTGTATTTATGATGCGCCCACGCAAAAAAATCGGAAATTGCCCTTGCTTGCCACAGGTGTGGAACTCACTTCAGGAGTCTGTTTCCTGAAACCTTTAACCTAGATGTAGATGGTCTTCAATGCCAGAAGGAACAGGTATTTTCTGGGTAAGCGGGTGACATCTTCAGCCTTGTGATTCCTCCTGGAGTCGACGGTCGAGTGACAAAATTATTTTAATTCTTTTCTATTATACTTATTTTACAAACTTTTATTTAACTTGCAATGTATGCATGTATGTTTGTTCGGGTGGAATCTTGCAAGTCGAATTTCACCCACTTCCAGTGGTCGGATTGACTTGATATTTGGTATACATTAGTATATTGGAAGGCAATGCAAGTAAAGTCAATAAAAAAAGCTTGTATTAAAAATGAAATTTTTAGCAAAAACTTATTTAGGTATTTTATTTACCTATTTCATTTTTATTTTTATTTTCTTTATGGCGTTAAGAGTGGCTATAAGCTGTAGGCCGTGAATATTTATGTATTCTCTTTGGTAAGTATTGGTTCATAAGGTTCATTTAGCACATTGAATGTTTTTTGTATATTATGTGCCATACATTGAATTATTACGCTGTGCCATATTTGAACGTTCCTCTAAAAATTTAAAATCTGATTTTTACTAAATGTACAAAAATAGATAATTGTAAACAAAAAGTATTAATTCCATAATATGCCAAGTGAACTACTACGGTTGCTAATCTCTGAAATATGACATCGTCATCGTCACATGACTGTGAGAGGAATCTGTACTGTACTGTTTACCCCGTAGGGTACATCTGATTGAAATATCTAGCCAAATATGGAACTTCGTAGAACAATAGTTCTACGAAGGTAAAAATCAATAAAAACTTGAAAACAATCAAATTTGCCGCCTCATGCTGAGAAGACCTTCAGTTATTTGGCAGCATTAATACGTCTATGGGCTCCAGCATCTCCTTTACTCTGTGCACTATTCTCTAAGGTGGAGTAAACTTAAAGTGACGTAGCGTAAATAATAATTCGTCGTTTTTCAGTGGTCGGTTGGATACTGCGGACTGTGTTGATGGGGGCTGATTGCATACAAACCGCGCGCGCGCCATAATATTGCTTATGTCGATAAAATCGTATTTAACAAAACTGACAATTTAGAAAAACAAAATCATCCTTTCCAAAAATAAAATTGAATTGTAAAACAACAATTCACGGTATTTACATAAAAATTTTGATTTTGGTATTTATATTAAGACTAAAATGTAGGCGCGCCGACTGAGTCAGCGCTCATGTCTATCCCACAGCGAGCGGTCTTGGTTATTTGCTTGGAATTGACGAGAATTTTAAGTTTGTAGTACCCGCCTGGCTGGCTACCACCCTCAAGTTGAAAATCTGTCGCCAAGCACCTTTCGGTGTGTTCCGACAGCTGCACTTGAGAGCCAGTTCCTTCTAGGCTTTGTGTGCTTACCACCTTCGGTCGCATCATCACTTACCATGGTTGAAGATTGCGATCAAACACAGGCCTATAAAGAATAAAAAAAAAAAAAAAAAGTCAATTTTAGTTTTTTTTTTAATGTCTTTTACCTATTTCAGACGTAATAATTGGCTCAAAGCTGTAAACCGAGAAGATTTATGTACCAAACTTGAAGATGATAGGAAAAGATCAAATTATAGAATATGTGAGGAACATTTTGAACCAACCAGCAGCTTTACTTTTACGAAGAATGGAGTAATGAAATATTTATCAGCAAATGCATTTCCAACACTAAATCTAACAACCAATACCGGTACAAGTACGAGCCAAATCCCTAATGAATCAATTCTAGGTCAGAATAGTCACAACATATCTTCAGCTACTGTACCGGTGTGCACTAATACGCCTGAAAATTATAAATTCTCGGTTGTTTCCGATTTCACTTACTGCGGCGTCCAAGAAGCTATTCCAAATAAAGAAATGATGAGCCGCGGAAGTGGGAGTACACAAGTGCAAACACCCCACTGTCTCTCAGCAGATACTCCAGAAGAATTGCATCCCCAACTTCAAGAAACTGAACGAGGTAAACTAGATTTAAACAGAGTTATAATAGAAGACGTTTTAAAGTTGTGTGGTATGTTTATGATAAGCATGTCCCAACACCATAAAATAGAAAATAAATTTGAAAATCGACACATTGATGCGTTTAATTTTTTTGCTCTCATTGCAGTCTACATTATTCAGGACCAGCTGCTTATCGATTAGTTTTCTAAAACCACTTTGCTAAAGGGACTGTTCAAAGTATGAGAAGTGGTTTTTGAACCAATAGCGTGGCGTGGTATTTCTGCGAGGATACCTCAACTACCCTTGTCCAAAGGAGCATCAAAATCGGACCCGGCAGTTTTGAGAAAATGAATATTTTAGAATACTACATATTTTCATGGTAGATTGTTTATTTTAAAAACGTTTCAACGGGTATTTCTTGCTGTATAATTGCAACTTGCCACCTAAACAGTACCGATTATTTTTTTAACCGACGAAAAAACGGAGGAGATTTACAACCCGACGCGTAATATTGTTTTTTTTTTATGTATGATCACACAACTTTTTACAGAGTAGTCCGATTTTGATAATTCTTTCTTTATTGGTCCCATATAAATTTGGATACAAAAAAAACTACCAAAAGGGTGAGAAAATAGGGGTGATTTATTGTTCACTCACAGATTTTAATGCTGAGTTGTGTATTACATCAAAAGTAATCAAAAATTAAGCATGTAATAATTAATAATTAATAGATTATAAGCCACAAAAAATTATAAAATAAAAACTTTTTAGCAAAAAAATTAAACCACCGAAAAAACTGAAAAGCAAAAAAATATTTTGAATATAACTTGAATTTTATAAGGTTTTGCAGTCGGGGAAAAACCGATAACCTATGTAGGTATGTGTTTTTTTGTAATATTTGTTTATTTATCCCCGACTGCAAAACCGTATAAAATTCAAGTTATATTCAAAATTATTTTTTGCTTTTCAGTTTCTTCGGTGGTTTAATTTTTGTGTTAAAAAGTTTTTATTTTATAATTTTTTGTGGCTATAATCTACTAATTACTATATGCTTAATTTTTGATTTCTTTTGATGTAATACACAACTCAGCATTAAAATCACCCCTATTTTAACGATATTTATTTTATTTATTGCATCACATGTGTATAGTATAGGTCTTAAACAATATGAAATATGTAATTCACATGGACCCTGTAGGACACAGCAATATTAATGGACACATAATAATATAGTAATTCTAAAGTTAATAACTAGCCTAGAATTATTATTTTTATTAAGAACTGTATAAATAAGAACCCCCCTTATTCATAATAAAGTTATGCATGTTTTATGTTAAAATTCCGGTATTGTCTTTATCTAACACGTGACGTAAAGTGATCGAAAGAGTGAGACGGAGGATACTAGACACTGATCGATTATGAATAAGAGGGTTATAATTTACCACACAGTCAAGAGAAATAATAAAAGCTTTTTTTTAAAGAAAATTTTTTTAATTATGAAAAAACTACCTTTGTGTTTTATTATAAAATCCCATAAATACCGTTTTGAGTGTGTGAGAATCAATAAAGCATAGGTACTTGTAATTTATAATTAGTAAAAAAATATTTAACATTCCAATTATTGTGACAGCCCTACAAGTATAGGCTTCTGTATGATAGACGCTTGAAGGGAGTTGTTTCTCTGTAAACAACCTGATGGATTATAATATTCATCTGTGCCATAGAGATCTATGATCTGTGCCCAAAGATTAGCAGGAGCAAACAAACGACGCAAACTTTTTCTTGGTTTGGCAGGCTTGTTTATGTCGAGGCAGTCTTGCAAAACTACGGAGGGGGCTTTACTAGGGCTCAATCAGAATAAGTGACAGATCAATGATCAGAGTGAATTGACACATCATTATTTGCCTCGCTGGGTATCTTTCCGACTGAATTAATATTTTTTATAAAGCATAAATTTTAAAAAACTTGTCAACAGGCAAAGAAGCTATGAAGAAATGGGTGAACATACGAGACGCGTTTAACAAGTCCCGGAAAAAGGAGCTGGGAATCAGCGGTCCTATTAAGAAATACTTCTACTCCGACCAGTTGCAATTCCTCAAAAAGCTACCAATTCACCAGTCCAAGGAAGACAGCTTATCCTCCAGCTCGGCCAACGACTACTCGGAACAAGTTGAATCTGACGATGAAGAAGATAGGAAACCATGTCTGGAACAGCTTAATAAGAGGTTAAAGATAGACCCAGATGAGCCACCCCGTCAGTCATTCGAAGCGGGGACGATGACCCTGCTCGAGCCGGAGAACCGGCACATGTCGTTCTTCAGAGGCATCATCCCCAGTTTGCAGACATTTACTGATGACGAGTCGATACAGTTCCAGATGGGTGTGCTTCAGCTGATCACCGATATAAAGCAGAACAGGTTCCAGGTTCCATTTACAAACACGTAGGCTAGGGTGACCGGAGTTCCTTATAATGTAGAACGAAACCTTCTGAGGGGGAAAGGAAGAGCTAGACTTTCTTTCGCTTCTTTATGTTTTAAAATAATAAACGGTTGGTGTGGTTACATGATAAGGAAACGACTTTGACTGATATTAAAGGTTGTTTTTGATCGCATTTATAATTTGTTAAAAAAATATTATGTGTAGTCAATTGTAAATAAACTTTATGCCTTCTGCTAATTGATTAGATTTATTTTCCAAACCAAAACTGAGTCATGAGTGCCTCATTTGTCAAAATGTAATCTTACCGTTTTAACGACGATAATGCTAAAGAGCGTATAAAGGTGATTAGCGATGCAGCAACGCAATATAACACACCTACATAAGATATTAAAACAAAAAGTATATATGTACCTACACCCTGGCTCTGAAACTAGAAAAAAAAAATTTATGTTTTTTTTTTTTGACTTATTCATGACCATGGATACAAAGTCCTTCAGTCGCATACATTTCATTTATAATATCACTTTCATATAGTCCGCACATTAACTTTCACATAGTCCGCATTATCAGTCACCGCCCAGTCATTGTACTAAAACTTTACACGGACTTTTTGAGACAACTTGTAAATTCACGATACACATAATTCATTTAATTCCACTTCACTGGTGCACATGGATTGATCTTTATTGGATAAAATACCACCAATAATATGCAATAAAACTCAAAATACACGAATTTATGAAAATAAAAATGAAAACACAACGTCACTGCAAGTTCCCGCCAAAAAGTCCCAAAATGTTATGATGAGAGCCAGTGGTGCTTCGCGTATATTTTTCCAATTAATTTGCAGTTGATATTTGAAATACAAACATTTAAAAATATTTACGCTAAAATGCTAATGTGGTATTATAACGACCTTCTTTCAAAAGTCGACTTTCCACGCTTCTTGAATAGGCACCAGCGAAATTGTATAGAATTTCAGCAATTTCCTTTGAAACTCCATTATTTTCCCCGACTGCAAAACCGTATAAAATTCAAGTTATATTCAAAATTATTTTTTGCTTTTCAGTTTCTTCGGTGGTTTAATTTTTGTGTTAAAAAGTTTTTATTTTATAATTTTTTGTGGCTATAATCTACTAATAAGAATTTGAATAGCGAAAAAATATGAGAGTACCTACATTAGATTAATAAAGAAAAAAGTAAGCACCGAATACCTTCGGCGCGAACATTGCCCCCGGCCTTAAAACCATCGGTTTTAAAGAAAAAATGAAAATATTAAGCTAAGGCCGGGGAGCACGGAGAGACGCTATTGCGAAGGCAAGGGACAAAGACGAACGGCAGGTCTCTTATAGATTCCTGTCGCAGTCTTAACTAAAGCGACTCTAGTGATCCCATCTTTACCGGGATAAGTTTCAGTTATAATACCAAGGGGCCATGATAGTGGTGCTACGTTATCTGTAACGATAACAACAACGCTACCTATAAGAATCGGGACAGAGTGTGTGTTCCATTTTCCTCTGGATTGTAAAAGATGAAGGTATTCACGTTTCCAACGGTTTGCAAACGATTGCACCATCTGGTCCAACAAAGCGTAGCGACGTAATAAATTAGTATTATCACCAGTAACGTCATAAGCGGGCAGGCCTCTTAACGGTGTTGACATTAAAAAGTGAGACGGAGTTAATGCACTTAACTCAGAAGGATCTTCACTAAGCGGTGTCAGCGGGCGCGAGTTAAGAACACATTCGATCTGTGTTAGAACAGTTAACATCTCTTCATACGTTAACAACTGACTTCCAATGGCCCTATATAAATGCGTTTTGAAACCCTTTACAAATATTTCATAATGTCCGCCAAAGTGCGGAGCGCGCGGTGGGTTAATTTTCCACGTTATTTTATGTTCGGCTAACTCATTACCGAATGCAGTTTTATACTCGTCCGAATTAATTAATGTGTAAATTTCCGACAATGCGTTTTTCGCACCTATAAAAACAGTGCCTGCGTCAGAATACATAGTATTGACAGCACCTCTTCTCGCAAGGAAACGTTTAAATGCCGAAAGAAAGGTGTTCGTGCTTAGATCTGTTGTCAGTTCTACGTGAACGGCGCGAGAAACGAGACAACAAAAAATACAGAGATAAGCTTTGATGGAACGAACTCCACGTTTACGTTGCGGGATAATATTAAGAGGACCAGCATAGTCAACGGCGGTGTGTGTAAAGGCCTTTGCTTCTGTGACACGACAAGCAGGCAAATCTCCCATAAACGGTTGCACTGGCTTTGGCTTTATACGGAAACAAAAATTGCAACTGTGCACGATACGACGCACGACGTTTCTACACGAGAGAATCCAGTAACTTTGACGTAGTATTGACATCAATGCCACTGGCCCGGTGTGACAATTATGTCGATGAAAATGAGATACGATTAGGTCTACAATGTGATTTCTATGTGGTAGCAACAAAGGGTGCCGTTGATCGTAAGTTAAATCAGCGTTACGAAGTCGCCCTCCGACCCTTAGTAAATCGTCATCATCGATAAAAGGTGAAAGTCTCTTCAAAGTGGAACGGCAACACTTGTTTGCTTTTAAACAAGCTATCTCATTTGTGAAATAGTGTTGTTGAAGGGCCTTAATCAGCATTTTCTCAGCATAGATTAAGTCAGATGTGGTAATAAACTTAGATTTCGGCAGTTTACCTAAAAACTTGTAAACATAAACAATAGAGCGAAGCAATACACTCCATTTAGAAATACGTTGTGAAAGCGCGAGAAGCGGATGCGGTAAGTCTGAGTCTTTAAAACTGGATTGGTCCTTGAATAAAACCGACGCAGAGCCAGATGAGACTGGAAATGAGACCAACTTGGTCTCCGGCAATTTTTCAGCCATAGCGGTGACGTCAACAGACGTAATAGGCCACGTAGCCTTATCTTGGCAGAGCCATGAAGGGCCAGTGAACCATAGCGGGTGCGATATTAATTGGCTAGGTGACAGACCTCGCGATAAGCAGTCGCTAGGATTGTCAGAACCGGGAACGTGGTAAAAATATTCTGCGGTAAGATTATCGAGAACTTTTGTAACTCGCGTGGCAACAAAAGTTTTTAAAGTTTGCGGATCGGAATTAATCCAATATAGGGCAACCATTGAATCAGTGAAACAATAAATATTTTTAATTTCATGACGTAATTTATAAGTGTCTATAACGCGACGTACGAGCCTAGACATCAGTAAAATTGCGCACAACTCTAATCTGGCAACCGATATAGTTTTAAGAGGAGCGACCTTGGACTTCGCACACACTAAGTTTACCACTGCAGGAGAGTTGAGGTCGGCCTGAACTTTAACATACACAGCGGCGCCGTACGCTTTTTCACTAGCATCGGAAAACGCAATAATAGACAAAGCGGAGTTTTCAAACACGTCCAGGTGACGTTTGATAAGAATATCCTGTAACGTAGGTAGTTCTCGCAGATAATCCTCCCAGACTCGAACAACACTCCGGGGCGGCTTGTCATCCCAGTCCATTTTTAAAATAAAAAGCTTTTGCAAGATTAACTTTGCATATAAAATTGTTGGTGCAATTAAACCTAGAACATCGAACTGACGGGCAATAACGGACAATATGTTGCGCTTTGTACATGGACGATTATCTAGAGAAACTGAGAATGAAAATGTATCTGAAGTGGGAGACCATTGGAGGCCAAGCACCTTTAAACTTTGACTAGCTTCATCGAAGTTAACTTTTGAGGAATAGCGATGGTCGTCAGGGAGTGACTCTAATAACTCTTGCGAGTTACTAGACCACTTAACGAGCTTGAAGCCCCCGGCCGTGAACATCCCTAGCAGCTCATCCTTGAGCATTAAGGAGTCCCGAACAGTAGGAACGGAATAACAAATGGCGAGAAAGGGGCTACTTCGCAAACCAAAACATACGCGGTTAAAATTATATGTATTAATTGGTAAAGAATCGTTAAAACGAAATAAAAACCTTTGAAACATCCTGTGGTTTTCATGAACTAATATTTGTAAAAACATTTGATGTATGTCACTTGTAAAAGCCACGGGGTATAAGCGGAAGTCGAGTAATATTAAAAATAAATCATTTTGAAGATTAGCGCCCGGGTGAAGCAAATCATTCAATGACTTTCCTGAGTCCGTCTTAGCGCTCGCGTCCATAACCATTCGAACCTTTGTAGTAACCTTGTCATTCCTACAAACCGCGTGATGAGGTATATAATAACCCGAAGGTAGCGAACCATCATCTTGAAGTAGTGAAATGTAACCCTTTGATAAGTAATCTTCAATAATGGTGTTATATTCTAAGCGTAGTTGTGGAGCCGCGTTCAGCTTGCGCTCGAGATACATGTAACGACGTTTGGCTGTCTTGTATGAGTCACCGAGCTCAGTAGGGTCAGCCGAAAAAGGTAAGTTCACACTATAGCGGCCGGTATCGTCGCGAGTTACACCTTGTATAAAAATCTCTTCGCACTCCTTAGCGGCAGAGTTGACTGGACGGTCTAAAAGTACCTCCTCAATTTGCCAAAACCGTTCCAATAAAGTATCAACTTGAGGCTCATGCTGAGTGGACGCACATAAAGAAATAATATCGGAAGTGGAATTAGAAACCGGAGTGTTCCCGATAATTATGTAACCGAAAATGGTTTCAAACCCGGTAGGTAGTCCGGGTGGACCAGTGATGCGACCCGAAAGTAAAATGTCCGAAAACAGCGGCGCGCCTATGAGAATATTTATTTCTCCCGGTGAGTGAAAATTTTTATCAGCTAAATTAACCTGGTTGAAATAATTTAATGATTCCCTATTTATTTTCACAGAAGGCAAATTGTCGGTAATTTGATCAATGACGTAGGAGTCAAGCGAAAGAAAAATGTTTTTATCATCGTGTGCAAATAAATTAATGTTTACGGAACCCTTGATACGATTAGGTGAAGAGCCAATTCCTTTAACTACAGCGCGCGATACTTTATTGTAGTTAATATTAAGTTTAGATAAGAAAGTCGACGTAATAAAATTGGTTTGTGACCCGGGATCGACGAGCGCACGAGCACTATGTAATACGCCGGCATAGTCTGAAACTAAAACTTGAACCGTACCCAGCAGGCAGGTGTTATTGATTTTACGGAGACTATTATAATTGCATAACGAAACATTAAATGCGGACGCGCTGTTATTTTGCACTAAAGGATCAGTTGATATGCTAGCCTGAGCGGCGCGGTCGTCAGTAGACGGGGCGCTGGACGCGGGGCGCGTCGAGGACGGCATGGGTGCGCCTGCGCATGTGTTCGTATACTGTTTTCTGCATAACAACGAGTGATGCTTACAATTACAGTAGCGACAATGTTGAACAGATTTACAAGCGGAATTATTATGAGACAAACTAAGACAGTTCGTACAACCATTATGTTGATTTATAAAGTTAAATCTATCATCAATAGGAAGTTTCTGAAACTTAAAACATTTATACAAGTTAAAATGATTTGAAAGCTTGCAAAACGAACAAGATTCATTATTCATTTGGCTATGCGACGCGGCACCTACAAATGAATGCATAGACTTTGAACTTGGGACATTTTTTCTAGCGATGACGTTTGATGAAGTCCGATCTAATATTTTAGATTGATCACGGAGAAAACCTATTAAATTTTCATAAGTAGGCAAATTGATGCTTCGATTAAACATTTCGAAGGCGCGAGAAGTTTCCGGGTCTATTTTCTTCAAAGAAAGATGAAGAAGAATAAAGTCGGCTAAATCGTCTAAATTCAAAGTTTTTAGACTCGACACGGCAGAAGCAAAATGTTCTAAAAATAAGTCTAAATTCTTTGAGTTAGCGACCGAAAATGGTTTAAAATCAAACATTTGATCCAAGTAAGCGGAGGCTAAATAACGTTTATCTTCATACTTAGTGACCAGTGTGTCCCAAATCATGTCGTAGTTCGTAGCATTCGGAGTAATACCTGACACTGCAGAGAGTGCACGGCCCGATAATTTACCCATCAAATATTGGATACGTTCATTGTTAGTAAGGTCGGAATTTTCATGTATAGTGGTTTTAAATGTTTCGTAAAACGTAGGCCAGCTAGTGGGTGAACCCGAAAAACTAACAAGTTCTAATTTCGGTAACTTAACGTGACACTTTTTAGTACGACCACTAAGAGAGGGAGAAGAATGATCATGCATCTTGGAATTTAATTTATTAGCCGTAAATTTACAAAGGCAATATAATTCTTCAAATGAAGACCAACTTTGATAATTAGGTTCGTAATCTGCATTCAATAATAAGTTATTCGAACTAATATCATCGAGAATTTTCTCAAAATCGTCACGCAAAGAATCAATGGTAATCATAGCTGCGAGAAATCTGTCAGAATTAGCCTCATCTTTGAGATTTAATTTTGATAAATCATAAATTGCCTGTAAGCGTGCAAAAACCGTATCTCGCTTTTTAACCAGACATCTAAGATTACGGTCTGTATCTGAAGTCTGCCCACTATTTTTACTCATGATGAAAAATTATAAATCAATAAATGTGGTGAGACAAAGAAGTTTTAGAATAACCCTTATGGGTGCGGTACACAGGCGCGATATCGTGTCCGTACGGTTTGTGGAACCAGCGTATGCACTTACCTACACAATATGATAAAAAATATTCAAATACGTAATTTCTTATAATTACACAGAATAACTTGAAATCTTTTAGGAAATGGAACACAAACGAATAAAATTTGATATTCTTTATGTATAATGCGGAAATGTATAATATAACAGAAGTTTTATAACGGGCTATGTAGGTACCCTAGCGGAGATTATGCGATAATGCATACAGCGAAATATAAAGAAACGGTGATCAATGGCTCGAATGACCACAAAATGTTGACGCGATGAGGTGAAATCGGTCAACTGTATCACCATAGGAATTAATTTTTAAATAGCGGGGAAAGAGATCTAACCCTAAACCAAGGAAAAGCTGCACAACCACTCACCTCCGATTTGGAGCCTGCCTGGCGCGTTCTTCCTTCGTACGAAAGGGCTCGAGTCTCTGCGGTTCTTCGATATAGTGGACGAAGCCGTGCAAGAGGATGCACTGGCTCCAGTAATGATGGCGTGGAAACTCCTCGATAGCACAGAGTCATACACACGCGACTGGTCGCAACCGACGATGGTCCAGTACTTCTCTTCGATAAAGTAGACGAAGCCGTGCAAGAGATGCACTGGCTCCAGAATAATGATGGCGTGGAAACTCCTCGATAGCACAGAGTCATACACACGCGACTGGTCGCAACCGACGATGGTCCAGTACTTAAGCTTGTAGTCGTGCAGCGAAAAGAATTTGAATAGCGAAAAAATATGAGAGTACCTACATTAGATTAATAAAGAAAAAAGTAAGCACCGAATACCTTCGGCGCGAACACTATATGCTTAATTTTTGATTTCTTTTGATGTAATACACAACTCAGCATTAAAATCACCCCTATTTTAACGATATTTATTTTATTTATTGCATCACATGTGTATAGTATAGGTCTTAAACAATATGAAATATGTAATTCACATGGACCCTGTAGGACACAGCAATATTAATGGACACATAATAATATAGTAATTCTAAAGTTAATAACTAGCCTAGAATTATTATTTTTATTAAGAACTGTATAAATAAGAACCCCCCTTATTCATAATAAAGTTATGCATGTTTTATGTTAAAATTCCGGTATTGTCTTTATCTAACACGTGACGTAAAGTGATCGAAAGAGTGAGACGGAGGATACTAGACACTGATCGATTATGAATAAGAGGGTTATAATTTACCACACAGTCAAGAGAAATAATAAAAGCTTTTTTTTAAAGAAAATTTTTTTAATTATGAAAAAACTACCTTTGTGTTTTATTATAAAATCCCATAAATACCGTTTTGAGTGTGTGAGAATCAATAAAGCATAGGTACTTGTAATTTATAATTAGTAAAAAAATATTTAACATTCCAATTATTGTGACAGCCCTACAAGTATAGGCTTCTGTATGATAGACGCTTGAAGGGAGTTGTTTCTCTGTAAACAACCTGATGGATTATAATATTCATCTGTGCCATAGAGATCTATGATCTGTGCCCAAAGATTAGCAGGAGCAAACAAACGACGCAAACTTTTTCTTGGTTTGGCAGGCTTGTTTATGTCGAGGCAGTCTTGCAAAACTACGGAGGGGGCTTTACTAGGGCTCAATCAGAATAAGTGACAGATCAATGATCAGAGTGAATTGACACATCATTATTTGCCTCGCTGGGTATCTTTCCGACTGAATTAATATTTTTTATAAAGCATAAATTTTAAAAAACTTGTCAACAGGCAAAGAAGCTATGAAGAAATGGGTGAACATACGAGACGCGTTTAACAAGTCCCGGAAAAAGGAGCTGGGAATCAGCGGTCCTATTAAGAAATACTTCTACTCCGACCAGTTGCAATTCCTCAAAAAGCTACCAATTCACCAGTCCAAGGAAGACAGCTTATCCTCCAGCTCGGCCAACGACTACTCGGAACAAGTTGAATCTGACGATGAAGAAGATAGGAAACCATGTCTGGAACAGCTTAATAAGAGGTTAAAGATAGACCCAGATGAGCCACCCCGTCAGTCATTCGAAGCGGGGACGATGACCCTGCTCGAGCCGGAGAACCGGCACATGTCGTTCTTCAGAGGCATCATCCCCAGTTTGCAGACATTTACTGATGACGAGTCGATACAGTTCCAGATGGGTGTGCTTCAGCTGATCACCGATATAAAGCAGAACAGGTTCCAGGTTCCATTTACAAACACGTAGGCTAGGGTGACCGGAGTTCCTTATAATGTAGAACGAAACCTTCTGAGGGGGAAAGGAAGAGCTAGACTTTCTTTCGCTTCTTTATGTTTTAAAATAATAAACGGTTGGTGTGGTTACATGATAAGGAAACGACTTTGACTGATATTAAAGGTTGTTTTTGATCGCATTTATAATTTGTTAAAAAAATATTATGTGTAGTCAATTGTAAATAAACTTTATGCCTTCTGCTAATTGATTAGATTTATTTTCCAAACCAAAACTGAGTCATGAGTGCCTCATTTGTCAAAATGTAATCTTACCGTTTTAACGACGATAATGCTAAAGAGCGTATAAAGGTGATTAGCGATGCAGCAACGCAATATAACACACCTACATAAGATATTAAAACAAAAAGTATATATGTACCTACACCCTGGCTCTGAAACTAGAAAAAAAAAAATTATGTTTTTTTTTTTGACTTATTCATGACCATGGATACAAAGTCCTTCAGTCGCATACATTTCATTTATAATATCACTTTCATATAGTCCGCACATTAACTTTCACATAGTCCGCATTATCAGTCACCGCCCAGTCATTGTACTAAAACTTTACACGGACTTTTTGAGACAACTTGTAAATTCACGATACACATAATTCATTTAATTCCACTTCACTGGTGCACATGGATTGATCTTTATTGGATAAAATACCACCAATAATATGCAATAAAACTCAAAATACACGAATTTATGAAAATAAAAATGAAAACACAACGTCACTGCAAGTTCCCGCCAAAAAGTCCCAAAATGTTATGATGAGAGCCAGTGGTGCTTCGCGTATATTTTTCCAATTAATTTGCAGTTGATATTTGAAATACAAACATTTAAAAATATTTACGCTAAAATGCTAATGTGGTATTATAACGACCTTCTTTCAAAAGTCGACTTTCCACGCTTCTTGAATAGGCACCAGCGAAATTGTATAGAATTTCAGCAATTTCCTTTGAAACTCCATTATTGTCGAGTTTTGTTTCAGAAATAGGTGCAAAAAGATTTTATTCAGAATTTGGCTGTATAGATAGGTACAGGCAGTACAATTATCATTGCCTAATTTATAAAAAAGCGCGCAGGGAAGAAACTAAGCTTACTCAGATTGTTTGAGTACAGCACTATACATTGGTCACGTGGCTTGGTCCGTAATGACTGCTGACTGACGGCCTCGACCTTCTGTTTCGGCCTTTATTCCAGCTTGTTCTTCAAAGGGTGCAATGCTGACCGCGCTGTGTTGGCCTGGAGCTGCGGTTTCGGCCTTCATCAACTTCATATAAAATTAAACAGATTTTTCACGTTCATCATTTCATGTAAAAATGCTATAATTGACTTACGTGGTATTAAAACTTTAGCGACGTAGACGATTTGCACTCGCCGCACCCGACCGCTTCAACAGTTTTGCAATAAATATCTCCCCGTCATCTTCACTTTATTTTTATAAGTTCCATTCATTCCAATAGAGACATGTTATGAATTGGAATATCCCCGGCATTCATTTGGTAATATTTACAAAGGACATTTCAAATTTCGAACGCGGCCGTTGACACTTAAAATATCATTTCTCTCAATAAAAACATAAAAACAATCGTAAAAACAATATTGACAATGCAAAATTGGACGACTTAAAAGTCCTCTTGCCAGTTAATTAATTTGACCTATAGCGGAGAAATTCGCGCATGTACCTACTTACAACATAAATAATGAGAGGTGACAGCCCGGCCCATCCCGATCAATGAATGTTGAGTCGTGATTATAAAGTCCATCACAGACGTAGCTATAATATATATTAATATAAATCATAGCAAGGCATAGGTATTACGATATATTTTCAATACTAATCTTCGAGTGACCGCCCACGCAGCTATAATATATATTTCTGTTACTTCACCAACTTGTACTTCATATTATAGCTCGGCATATTAATATATATTATAGCTACGTCTGTGATGGGCTTAAAGGTGTAGATGTATTGCTCGCAACTAAATATTGGCAATATCATTTATCCTCCGACCTCAATTTCGGACGGTCCATCGAGGCAAAGGCTAAGACTGTTGCCAAAAAACTTGGTATCCTGAATAAGGTGAGACGGTACTTCACAAAGGAACAGCTTCTAAATCTATACAAAGCTCAAGTACGACCTTGCATGGAGTACTGTTCTCATCTATGGGATGGCTCAGCCAAATATCAACTTGCAACTTTGGACTCGTTAGATAGACGCGCTCGAAGGATAATCGACGATAGCGACCTAACGAGCAAGAAACTGCAAAACCTGGATCATCGGCGTCAGGTTGCAAGTTTGACGGTATTCTACAGATTGTTCCACGGAGAATGCGATAAGGAACTCCATAATCTTGTCCCCCCATCCCCGTTCTTCTATCGGACCACTAGGCGTCGGGAGGGTCTCCACCGCTTCGTCGTCGACATTCCGTCTTGCCGTACCAAGCGTTTCGCTTCCTCTTACCTTATACGCACGGCCAAGCTGTGGAATGCTCTCCCGGACAACGTGTTTCCAGACACTTATAACATGGGTATATTCAAGGCCAGAGTGAACATGCATCTTATGGGTACGCGCGGTCCACCCTAGACTACATCTTCGCTTACCATCAGGCGGGATTGCGGTCAAGGGTAAACCCATTAAATATAAAAAAAAAAAATAACAAGATAGTTGCCCGCCACATAATGTAGCGGCTACAAATCAAATATTGCGGAAAAAATACCTTCCTGTGTTTTTTGACAATGTAAGACGAATTTACTAAAAATGTGATAGAAACAAAAAGTTTAATTTCATGCGTAAGTAGATAGGATTTGCGCCGTTTTGTAGGGCAACTAGTTATAATCTTGCGTTATGACTCGTCTACTTGTAAAACATCACTGGTCGCATACAAATTATATTGGCTACTTTCCGTTTGTCAAGTTTTGTAAGTATGTACTTACTTGACGCGTGCGCACACTTTATTACCAAACTTAGTGGTGTGTATTTAATTAAAACTTCCGTCGTCCGTGTTACTCATAAATCGCGGCGATACCGACTTATCTGAGCTCATTGTAAACTCGAAGTGCGCTCGGCGCGGCTCCTAAATATTCATAAGTGAATCTTGGAAAGTTTCGATCCCTTTTTTTCGGTCGATTGGACCACGGTGTTATAACGCAACTCGGGATAAAAAGTACTTACCGAGTTTGGGGTTGTCTTGTCGATAAGTGAATGTATTAATGACAGATGTTGTATTATGTTTATCATAATGATTAGGTACCTATCGGAATCGACCCGTTTGTCAGTTGCAGATGATTTTTGTAACGAAACATAATTTCATTCAGAATAAAAGTTAGGTACATAAGTTGTGAGTGACGCTACTAACTAAACGCATAGTTAATTAATTAATACATCAATAAATATTATATTCCCATAGCACAGAGTAAATAAATAATACGTTCTCACAACACATAGTGAAAAAAAATATAACACGTTTCATATTTTATTTGCTACTTGGGAGCTAACTCGCTTGAATTCCCCGCGAGAGGCGCTAGTGTAGAGTGTGGTCTCTAGAAACGTTAAATGTACTGAACGTTTATTGTGTGCGAGCTTTTTATCGCGGTTTTTCACAATTTTTTCATGATTGTTGTGAAGATTGTGCCATTCCTGATTAATTATATCAGGAACAGTGGCGTAGCTACCTTAGGGCTAGACGGGGCAGTGCCCCGGGGCCCCCAAGCTCAGAGGGCCCCTCGGACTCTGACTTACAAACTATCATATAAGAAGAAGCATTCGTCAAAAATTGCGTCGCAATTACACCTCCATGGGAAGTATAGTCATTAGAGTCATTACAGAACCGAACTAAGGCTGGTAAAGATTTAATTTACGTACATGAATTAGTGCCGGGTGAAGTTTGTTTGTTTGATTTTTTTTTGTATTGCTCCATGTGTAAAAACGAGATGGCACGATATGAAAATTTGAAATAGTTTAGTTGGGGCCCTAGTTTATTTTTTGCCCCAGGGCCTTTGGTTACCTAGCTACGCCAGTGATCAGGAATAGCTACCAACCGGAAACGTATTTCCTTCTTTTAGTTTCGGAACTTTAACAGGACTGCGCACTGCGCAACAATGAGGCATAATGCATAATCAATATTTTAATTATTTGGAATAATCAATTATTGGCCCTGCCACTTTTTCAATGACAGCGAATATTATGATAAAGATTGCGTGTATTGCATTGTTGATACTCTAGTACTCTGTCCCGTGCGGTTTCACCCGGGATAAAGTCTGCATGCGAAATTTCATGATGATCAGTTGAGTAGTTGAGGCGTGAAAGCATAACAAACAAACACACTTTCGCATTTATAATATTAGTTAGGATAGTTAGGATGAATGTAGTACAAGTATGGATTAAATCCATTGAGCTATTATTACTACGTAGAGAAGACGGCACATATCACAACTATGTTCCGTTCAAGTGTGGCCATCCGGCCACACATTGTTGTTGTAGGTAGAACGATGAAGGAAACGCGTAAGCGCCGTGAAAATCACGGTGTTTGCGAGAAAAATACTCTTAAAAGCGTCTGATAGCGCTACGTATTTCTACTGTCTGCTTAGACGACTAATTAATTATTGTTTCAGCGCTAAAGAGAACTTTAGTTGACTCTAAAAAAATTAGACATAACGTTTGCTCTATACGTAGTAATAATAGCTCAATGATTACATCGTGATAATGATGCTTGGGATGGACTCGAAATTAAAATGATATAATTACCTATTTATATTCCATTCCAATTCAATGGATACCTACGTAAAATTCAAGACGAGGGCTACGTGCGACGCGACGGGCTATGGGCCAATCCGGCCAAGGGCTGCCAACCAACGTCGATTAAAATTGTAATTCTCATTTCAAATGTCACAGTTCAACAGCATTGAAACCTGAACAGCTGAGCGACACAATACATACCTACCACGTGTGCATATGCTGACAATATGCCCTTCGCTCACGTCGCAACGGATGCGACAGTTTGAAATACGGATTTCAAACCAAATGTGCAGAACTTGCATAAATATTATAAGATGAGAAAATAAAGCGTATAATGTCAGGCAGATGCCCTGGCCGCCCGGGCTAATTTAGCGAGTATGTATGTATGTAAGTTCCTACTTACTTCTAGACATTTTTACATCAGAGAAAATAAGTTGGTAAGGTCTGGCGGCTCTAGGATCTTGCTCTATTACGTTCATCGAACAATTAACCCAAAGAAAAATAGACATATTGCGTCTATTTTGCTTGAAATCTATTCCACCAATTCCCCACCACTGACAATGCGCTCTGATTGCCACAGATGGGCTAAGTCGAGAACATACGATGCAGTGATTGGTCCTTGCTATTGAAAATCAGTGCAAAAGCTTTGACTAGTTGCGGAATTGGATTGCTCGATATTACGCATTTATCCTCTATGTGTAAATTGGGAGCAAAATCGGTAGTATCGTGATGTGCACCCATTAGTGGTACAGTAGTACCCAACTAATATGGCTTACCGATGTACCTGCGCAGAACATATTCAAAGCGCGGGAAACGCTATTAGTCGGCAGTTGCCGCCATGTTAGAGCGCGCCGTGCGGAGGGGCGTGACTTGCGAGTGAGACGGAACTAACAGCTGCATTGCATTATGAACCTTATAGTAGTGATCTAAGGTTGATTGTAAGTTTTAAGCATTCTTTCTTTAATCTTCGGGGCCATACTTTCTTTTCTGTGCGAACGAAGATTCACGACGCGCCATATCAGTTGGGTACTACTGTAGTGTGCTGTATTTGCGCGGAGCACAGAGATCGATTGCGCGGAGCATTTATTGTGTGGCGGACGGTGGGCGCGGCGGCCGGTCCGCAATATCAAACGATGCCATTGCACGGGTTCGATTCCCGGTTCAACCATGTAACTATTTAAAAATCTATGAATGCAGTTTAAATTGTTTTTTAAATTAAAATAATGTCTTCTTTCAGTAAAATGTTCCATCTAGAATATTTAAGGTACTTTCCCTCCATGTGGCATAGCCGTGAGACGCCCTGTACAGCTCCATACAAAAAGATCTGGCTAGGTTATTAACACTGCCACTACCACCATCGAATAAGTACCATTCTTATTTTATTGGCTTACATTTACTTGTTCAGTTGTTTACAAGATATGGACTAATACGTGTAAGTGTGAAAGCCTAGGCTGCCTTATTGATACGAGGTGTCAAAATGAAAACATCTCAAAACCTAGGTCAAATTGCAGTGCATGTAATAATACCATAAATTATGAAATAAAAAAGTTTACAAAAAGCGACTTTAAATACATTAAAAATTATGAATTAATTTGGATCTTTATGTTATATTATTAGTAATAAAAATACTAAATGCAGTTGAGACTAGGTCCCGCACCGCGTTCCCGGGTGTTTATTTTTCCTGGAGGTGAGTACTATGATTTATGTGCGTGTCAAGTTTATAGGTAGGATAGTAGGATTATAGGCTAGCTCCTAGCTAGATGCTTGATGCGTGATGCTTATTTCATCGAATGGGTCTACAAATCATGGCAACACCTGGGTGACCCGGGTACTTTGGCTTCCCTTTAATCCTTTACTCTGACATTCCAGCTTTTTAATCGACGATAGACGGTTATGTCATTCTACTGCTTCTTTGAAAGCCGTTACTGACTCTTATTTAGGATCTGAGGATATTGAGAGTCTGCACTTAATCCGATTCTTTCTATTTCCTTACCGTGAATAACTATTATAAAGCTGTAAGTTATTGTAAGGTGCTATAAGACAATACTGGTTCAGTACCGTTCAAGCTTTATTTTTTTTTACTTTGTGTAGACCTTTGTTTGACCACAATCTCACCATGGTAAGTAATGATGTGGCCGAAGGTGGTAAGCTCACAAAGCCTAGAAGGACCTGGCTCTCAAGTGCAGCTGTCGGAACACACCGACAGATTTTCACCTTGAGGGTGGTAGCCAGCCATATGGGTACTACAAAGTACCCTACCACCGTGCTATGGATTTCTCACGATTTTTTCCTTCACCGAAAGCTCAAGCTCATTGTAGTATTCGAATCCGGGACCTTCGTCTCGGTATCCAACGTCACTACCACTGAGCTTTCATCGCTTAAAATAATAATAATAATAATAACGTTTCTTGTTGCTATCACCACTATGGAAACTTCGCTAAGCACCGCCAGTTTCAAAAGAAAACGCAATTACAAAACGCATAGCACACTACGATTTCTGTTTTTTTTTTCTTCAGAGGTTCAATATGAATAATGGTCTAAATAGAAACTAAATGCAACCAAATTGTATTATCCACGCCTTGCTTGACCTCCTTAATTCGTGGTATAACGGTGCAAACTTATACAAATGAGTATCGGAGTAACCTCGTTGCATCAAATGTGCGCAAATTGACACCGCATGATGTTTACAGCTCATAAACTACACGCAGGTCAGGCCGGCCAGTGGGACCTCCTCATTTAATAAAATAACGTATTTTATTGAGCTATTACAGCTTCTATATATTCACTATTCAGCCAATTGCTGAATAAACGTACCTACTATCTTAAAGATTACACACACACAAATCTAGTAGTAATTAATTGCTTTGCTTATCTAGTCTACATTAATGCATCATAAAACTTGTCGTCATATGGTAATTCTATCACGTTTTATATGGAAACATCTAATAAAAATAAAAAAAACAGAGCTCACTGGTTGAGCATTTATTCCAAAATAAGTTTAAATAATACTCATTGAACATAGGTCTCTTGAATAGGCTGAAATTCAACAGTATTTATTACACTTTTATTATCGTTATACCTACTTATTTATGGCTTTCTATTATAACCTAAGTATCATATTTAATTACCTTATATTGCTCTTTGCCAGTGCTCCTTCTGCACCATTCGCTAGCTATTTATTATCTGTGAAGTATTTCCTCAATAATCTCGATAAATAATATAACATAGTTATCGAAATCTTCTGGATATTGTCCAGAACGTGACACAAGTGGACCGCTATCACACCGCTACGTAACGACAGCGACAATCGCCTTACAAATACGTAAACCAAGATAACAGTGCAATAAAAACTGTCTGACGGATAATTAAACAAAACAAACTCGTTACTCATACGCCGATTGTACGATGTCAATAGAAGTAATGAATTAGCTTGGTTTTATTTATAAATAGTGATTGTAACTGGTGGGCGGTGCAGTGCTCTCCTCGCTGCGGCAGTAAACACGACTCGAGCACTTGAATTGAATCGAACGAGAATAAAACCACGATTTTACGATGTTTACACGACTGTTAGTTCCATTTTATAGACATGCAAATTGGTCAGTGCTCGGAATAGATTGGAAGGCGATGCTATTACCTATTGATATTACCTAAACACTAAATTTGGCCTTATTAACCTACTTCAAAAAAGGAGTAGGTTCTCAATTATCATTAGTAGTCATTGCTATCGTAATATTTTCTGTGCTGACCCCATCTAGACCTGTCTTGCAGCCTCCTCGATAGCTGCTATCTATTTGTTCTGCCTAACCCATTTTCAACCACCATTGTATCTACTTCGCCCGCCTCACATCATAACGCCTTACCCAAGGAGCCAAGGTGCCGACGCATGTAGCTTCCCAAACCAATGGTCGTCCCAACTTCCAGGGCACTAAAGTCATTCCGTCCGGTCTCATGTCATCGTCCCGCACCAAGCCACTTGGTTCTAAAATGGCTGGTACGCCAGCGGTGACAAGAGATCGGCGGATAAGGTCATTAATCGCCGCATGCCGTGACATCCGCCCAGCACTCCTACAACACGAGAGGCCATGATGGCCAAGAGTCTCCACAAAGGCAGCGATGTGGCACAATACATTTTGCTCCTAATCAGAGGCAACAGCTAATTTTGAATGAAGCATTGTCTAGCAACGTGCCGATGTTGGGGGAAAGTAAAGCCGTGTTAGGTTTTTATATTTACACTAGCCGTACCCCGCGGTTCCCGAGATAAAAAGTAGCCTATATTACTCAGGCAGGGATAATCTGGTTTCCTATTAGTGAAAGAATTTTTCAGAGATTAGCCCGTTTAAACAAACACAAAAAAAACTCTTCCGCTTCATTACATTAGTGTAGATAACATCACGACCAGCCCCGTAAGAGCATGCGACCGCACGGTGCGGTGTGACAGTAGGTCGGGTTATTTTTACAAGATGCAACGAGGTTTACGTCACCGTCACTGACCTTTCGCACGAGCGGCCTAATGGACGAGTCCAGTTTTTGTTCTCGTTAATGCATGCTCATGAGGATGTTATTTTAAACCTTCGTAAAATAAAACAATCATATTTAATGTAACCTTCATAGTGGTATTGGAAATGTTTATAACGAGCCGTGAGTCAGTCGATCGGTGCATGCCGTCAGCTTGCCCTCTCTTATCAATAAAATCTAAAATTCAATACTTGCTGAGTGAGTACAAGTCGGCATAAGTGAGACTAAAATCTGACTTAGGTACTGGCTCTAATGGACAGGAACATAAGCAGGTTTTTTTACTGCACTTTTATAATGCAAATATCAAGCACACACAAAGCATTATAATGATCTCACTATACGATATCGTCATCATACTGATGTCCACACATGGATATTTCATGGATTCAAACTCAAAGCCACTTAAGGCCTAGGTAGGAGATCACTCATGAAGGTTGCAGCTACAGAAACTACTGCCGTTTCAGAAGTCCATCCCATTTTTATTGGGTATTTAAAAATAGTACACAATAGTGCTATAGCACTATTGTCTATTCTATATAGGGTATACCTTGGTTATACCGCCCGCGGGCATCACCAGAGCGTGCGTAGCTCTAATGCATATCTGTCTCGTTATAACCGAGCAGAGCAGTATCAGATAATATCGAGATGAAACTAGCAGATACGCCACCATCCCGCACGGACCAGCCAGCCAGCCAGTCGGGCCACGCCAGATCGAACAGCCTCCCGAACGTGATCTGAATACAAACACTGTGATGGGAAGTGACTTCCCATACTTATAAAGTTTTAAATGTTTGAATATAGACTAAATAAGCAATTCATAATCAAGGTAGAAACTGGAATGGTTTCCAAAGCGATATGGACGTAGAAGAAAAGTTCATAGAAAGGTGTCGATGGATATTCTGAAAAGGCATTTCTAATCAAAATATAGATGTTTCCTTTCTTTCCATGTAAACCTTAAAAAATCTCCGTTATTTTCAGGTACTAATACTAGAACCTACTGCCGCTTCGCGTTATGTTTGAATCGATATCTTAGAGCAGCAACAGCCACCAGGCAATACTTTTTCCTCGTCTCGTCGGATCTAGCGTGCTTCGTCGAATAGTCTAGAAGTCTAGGTTTTCTGTACATAATATGATACAGTGTCTATAAGCATAAAGCATTTAGTACATGTAGGTGTGCGATGCGCGACAGACCCGGCGGCGGCGCGTGCGGTGTTGACTTCACGCGCCCTGTACTCTATCAGAGCAGACACTATTGCTTTTGCTCCAGCAGGCACTAGCCTCCTAGAATGTCAAGGTCGACAGAAGCAGGTGGTACACACTCGAATTACAATCATTATACATATAAACGAATATTTTACGTGCAAAACATACTTCATCATATCTTCCTTCTTTTCATAGATTATTTACCTACTAACTGAATTGTTAACTGCTCTACACATAGCAAGAATAACATTTTCTCTCAAACCTTGAACCTCGCTCGAGTAAGTTATCCATTTTAGCCTAGTCTAGTCTATCCATAGTAGTTTAGTCTATCCATTTTTTCACATCAGTCATACGCTCACCTGCATACTTATAAAACAACCATTATTATAGGGGTTATATTATATTCAATATTCAGTGAGCCCGCATGTTCAACCCTTCATGCGGTCGAGCCACCCCGATTGCACCCGAGTCTACCCGATTCCTACGTCTGTGCAGTCGCGGTCGCGGTCCGCCGGCCGGTGTCACCTTGCGCTGTTGTTGCCACGTCCCCCCGCGCCCCCCGTAGCCCCCGCAGCCCCGCGAGCCCCCCTCGCAGTCAGGTGCACGCGGGTGCAATTACAGGCGCGTCGGTGTGCACGCGGCAAAACGCGCACTGTTGCTAAGCGCTACCCCCCGCCCGCCTCTAAAGCGCTGCTTACGTCTCGCTGCGCTGTCCTCGTAGCAAATTGCATGCTAATTGCATTATTTGATGTGGGTACAATTTGGTAGTACGGTAGTACGTGTTTGTGCCTTTATGCAGACGGGTGTGATTGTGAATAGTTACATGCATTATTAATGTATACGTAGGTACCTATTCAAAGGCCTGTGTGGATCGATTGTATACCTAGTCTGTCAGAGTAGAAGGTGGGTTTGGTTAGGTATAAGGTTCTCTGATACTACACATTGTATGAGGGATCCAATCAAAGTTTTAATACGAGATACCTATGATCTAAATACACACATGCATTTATACTATTTATATAACAACTGGACATAGCAACAAGCAAGGAATATGTTTTACATAACGTAAACAACACAACAGATTGCCCTGCGGTAGGTACGTACCTACACCATACAATCACGGTACAAAAAAATATTCTACTGTGATACAATAAAGCAAATATGTACCTATAGCGTCTAATGAAACATACTAACTACATCTATATATGAATGTGTATTACCTTCGGAGCTGAGCTGTCGCCCACACTCTCTGCGTGACACAATTTCACAAAAGGACCTAAGATACAACTATTACTTGAAGGCCATTTCGCTTCACTGAGGAAATAGAACTGATGGCATATTTTCATCGATATACATATAAATATTCCACAATGTCCGAACCAGTGGGTCGCCATGAGGCAGATTTACTATTTTGTCGACGTATACCTATAATACCCATGCCTTACAGCTTTCTAGTACGAAGAGATGACTAATAGTCTCTGAGCTAAGCAACGAACAGACAGACGGACGGACATGGAGAAAGGAAAGTTTTACAAATAATTGGACTGTTTTACAAAAAACTTAAACCGACTTCAAAGTACACTAAGAAGTAAACAAATCCTGATCTGATGACAATGGGACCAAACGGGAAGTGTACCCTTTCAAATAAAAAAAGAATTTTCCAAATCGGTTAATATATGACGGAGTAATGAGGTAACAAACATAAAAAAAGAACATCCTCCTTTTTTTGAAGTCGGTTAAAAAAGATAATCGATATGAAAATAGCATTGATAGATGAGTAATTAATGAATGATAGATTAGTTGTACGGCACACGAACTCGATTGCCTTTTGATAATACCGGTGTTACTGATACCTTGCCATAATCCGGGTATTATGTATACCTGATGATAAGGGGTTAACAATGAAACTTGTAAACGCATTACGGTCCCACTCCGTCATTATCTATCGTCTCCAGCACAGTGGATCTCCCTCCCCTGCGTCTGCGGAGGATAACAAACAACTTACTTATTACATGTTGAAGGAAACAGATCGCTTCGTGTCGTAGCGAGGGACTGTTGGTAACCTAGCCCTTCCTGACGTTTTAATTATGTACCAAATCTAGATATGATTTGAAAAAGAACTCAACTAAAACCACAGATTACTAAATAGTTACTACGTAAAACTCCGAATTTGGAAATAATAGGTACTACATTGGGACGAATAAAGTTAGGTTTGGGCAGTTGTGTGGATTTTCAAATCGGCGAAATCAGGCTGAAATAGTATTACAATCGCAACAGACCACAGAAGAAATAATACTTCCGTATAGAAGCACAAGAAACGTATGTAAGAAAGACGTAACAGGCAGACAGACTTACTTTCGCTATTATTTATTAGAAAGGAAGTAGGAATTGTTCAGAACTGTATCTCGTGTGGTGTGATACAACAGGTGTTCCCGGCTGAAACCTCCGTGGTTGCCGTCAACGTGTAATTGGTACTCTTTACGAGCCATTAAAAGGTAGCTGTTACACCACTCGCTACTTAAACCGCCCTCCCAAGAATACTAATGAAAGCAATAAGAGTTTGAAGCTTTACAACTTCAACGTATAAATTAAACTTGAGGAGGCTTACTTAGCACAGGTTGAAACAACGAACATTCCAAGTTTAACTCGTGAAAACTTAACGCATTTTGAATAATAATCGAATTAGAAAGTAACTTGACTAGAAATTACTTTAATTTAATTTTGGGTTTAATAATGTAATTTCGCAAAATGAGTTTTAAACTTGATGATGACAGAAATATTGGAGAACTTTATGGTTTAATTGTCTATTATTAGTTGCAAAGTCGGTCATTTATTGAGTTTAGGCTAGCACACGTATGAAGGGCGAAGTGATTGAATTCACCACCGGTTCGGAAGTCAGTCGCCAACTGAGATGAATATGCAAGAAACTCAGTAAGAATATTTTATATACTTTTCGAACAATCTTGGTAATATGATAAATATTGGCAATTTTTTCTAACTCTCGTGTTCCGCGCGCTCCATCTGCCTTTTGTTCTGTAATCATGTTTTAACTATTTCGAATTTTTCCTTTAACTGGCCACTAGGACTTTTTGGCGGGAACTTGTAGAGAGACGTTGTGTTTTCATTTTTATTTTCATAAATTCGTGTATTTTGAGTTTTATTGTGTATTATCGGTGGTATTTTATCCAATAAACATCAATCACGTGCACCAGTGAAGTGAAATGAAATGAATTATGTGTATCGTGTCATTTCAAGTTGTCTCAAGAAGTCCGTGAAGTTTTAGTACAATAACCACCATTGTACCAAAACATGACATTTATGGACGATGACTGACTGAGGACTATGTGAAAGTGATTAATTGTGACTAGAACTTATAATATTACTGGAAATTGGCAAAATACACAAGTCGTGTGACGCCATTGAAGACAAAAAAAAAAAAAAAAAAAAACTGGCCACTATCCACGTATCGACAATATGTTAGTAAATCCGGCATGCATGGTGCATGCAAGTATGCAAGTCTATGCACCACAAAGTGGTCGGTGTCACTAACGTCAACGCCACCGACACCTCGGCCATTCTTTTATCAACTCAACATGCAAATTCACTCTGCCCTCTCATTTAAAGATACTATTGGAAAGGCTTCTATTTGATTTATCGGGTTGACCCTCCCCTCCCCGACCCCGACCATTATTATCGTTTAACTTACGTCTAACCCGAAATCAACCTTAATCTAATACAGCTTAGGTCGAAGATGTGTGTTAGACGGTTAGGTAAGCTCGGGTATGTTAGGCAAGTAGGTATTTCCTCGGAGTAAGTGAGTTTCGGCTTCCCGAGGGACAAAAAGGTCCGCCTGACAATAGATTCTTTAAACAACCCAAATGACGTCACGTTTCAATATATACCGGAGTGTGTCGTGGTATTTGCGTCTTTGTTGCACAACGCTATGATATTGTTGAGTTGGGCTTCTTTAGATGAGTTGCGTGGACCAAATACTGAAGTTGTAATGTTGTCGATACGTCACAGACTCACAGTTCGATTGTATGGATGCTCCTAAATCGTATGTGGCGTTTCAGTATTTAGCCATGAATATGTTTTCTTGGCAAATCCTTTACTGATATCTAGATATGGTGTCAAATCTTTATAATCCAATCGCTTTTATCTATTCTTATGATCATCATTTATAACCAAACCAAATCATAACAAGTTAGTTCTTCTGAAAGTTCTTCGTCGTTCCCTTGCTTACTGTTCTAAATCAATCACCACATTTGTTTTGAGGTTTTCAATATGATAGAAAGCGGGGTGGGATGGGAGGGAGTCCACCGTCGTTCAGTGCTACATGCAACACTACATACGTGCAATTAACTAGCACTGGCAGACGTGTATTGATTCAATAATGGCGCGAGACATCAACAAGCCGAGCCCGCAGCAGCAATCACGACTCTAGACTAAACATTAATCTAGCTCCTCTATACTCCGCCCTACCCTACATTAAACACAACAATAGTGATGGCTTATAGTCGATGCATTGTGCATCGATACGAGGTTCCACGGTAGATTTATTGAACTTTCTGTAACTGCAATTTTCTTAAGGTAGGTGTATTGCGTTGTAAAAAATTGCGCAAGATTCTCAATCATACGCGTGTCCGGGGAAAATACGACTCTGACCCTTCTTATGCCTACCTGCGTAACAAATTCCATTATGATTGGATGTGCTGGTGAGGCGACAAGAGATAAGGGTACTGAGATAAGAGCTGGTAAGCAAACGTTTCGGGAAAAAACTACATCCAACATTTCGTACGTCTTTATCGTATTTTTTTCTATACACCTGTAGTTAGCATCAATAGTTCAAATTGTCCCATACGACCAATAGGGTTATTAATACTTATGAACAGTCAGACTCTAATACTCTAATGTTTTTGCAGCTGATCCTCTCTTCGACACAATTGTTTTACCTATTTGTTACACGTTTTCTAATAATACATACTTATTTAGTAATTACAAGTGTTCAGTGTCTATCTGTTTGACCGATAAGCGATATCAAAACACTGATATCGCAACCATCGATAACATGGACGTTTTGGCCGATAAGCGTACATCACTAGAGTCCGTACGTCCCTCCCTGCGTCTTCGGTCAATAAACACGGCTCCGTAATAGAGCTCACGGAAGCGCCTTGTAAACTAAACACACCGCATAAACGCATATTAATGTCGATCGACGGTACATCTATACATAATGATTCTTTCATCTCAACTCGAATGAATAACCTCATCCCAGTTATAAAAAAACATCCCTTATAACAAACAGTGTGAAACCTTTACCAGCTCTATCAATCAGACTAATAATTTAATCGTGTTGTTTCTTTGTTTTTAGGCCTATTGCACATGATAAGAAAATTTCTTGTGTCTTATTATGTGACACAAGAAATAAAATGTATGGGCGTGTCTGATCCGACATTTCTTGTATTAGAACAACCAATGCGACTGAATTTCTTATAAGATATTTCTCATAAGACACAAAATTTTATTATAATGTGCAAAGGCTCATACACTTGAGTCACGCATATGAATGTATTTATATCGATATATGTAATATACCGAATATAATTAGGTTTTTTAGAAAATTATAGCTAGCGATTTATTTCAGTGACATTGTGATGCTTCTATTTGTTTTTGTCTTCAGGCGCAAACAGCTTTAAACCTATACGAACCTGGCGTCCGATTATCCATAATTCTGTATTCTTCAATTGATCATCATCTATAGCTAATTACAGCGTATTTCCAGTGTCCGTGGTTTCACGAATGCAATCTAGTACCTGCTATTTCGACCTTAATCATGTTAAAAGTATGATCTAAATTAGCTTGTGAAATGAGCATGTGTGTCATGCACTGTTGGATCCACTCGTAGCCTGCAGTCCCATAGTAAAAGTTGATCAGCATGACTAACCCAACATAGGTTTCGAAAATATGCCATCTCGAAGTCTCCACCTGTTATACAGCGTGTAAGGGACATCGCCGCACAAACGGTTACCATGGGTCCAGGACATGATTCTGGACCCCCCCATGTTGGAATTTTTCGTCGGTTTTTCCCAAATACTTTTAAAAAAAAATGTGTTTTTTTTACTTTAGACTGATCATAATCGTTATTCTTACCTAACCCAAAGAGATTTAAAATAAATAAGTTACGATTTAAAATAAATAATTCATTACTTTCACTAAAAGTAGCAATGTAAATAAAACTAGAAACGGTGTCTTATGGCGATATTCGCCTACAGTCAGCGACATACTACGTAGGCACAACGTTATCGCGCGTTTAAATCGCGGTGTTCACAATACATTGCGAGCTTGAAAATGACAATTTCTATAACCGATCATTAGCGAGGTGAATGACTTTCACAATTTGATTAGTGGCATTAGGTGTAGCCTTTTCGCGAAGTTTGCGTTACCATGCGAAATACAGCCTGTATAGCATTATATGAGTGAATACCGACTGGTTGATACTTATGGAATCCTCCCAACATTAGTACGTTGACAACGTGTGTGGTGACAGGGGGGTACGCAATCACAACACAATGCCGCCCTAGAGTAGTGTACAGAGTGTACGAGTGTGTAGTTTTGGTAGAGCTGGGTAGAGTAGTGTCGAGACCGCTGTCAGCTGTCGGTGACATGTTTGCGGATTCAACCGCAAGTGCGGCTTCCAATAGGGCTGCCTCTAGCACTCGTTTACTAATAGTACTAATACAATACAGTGAATATAATACAATACAAAGCCATTTATTTCTCCATAAAGTTACACATTTACAAGATCTTATTAAAAAACAAATTTAATTTATATGTTTGTACTAGCTTCTGCTCGCGGCTTCGCCCGCGTGGCCTACAGGAATCAAATGACATATTTTTCTACAAACAAAACAACTTCATCCCGCTTCGAGGGTGGAATTATTAAAAACGCTGAGACACGTATACATTAATTTTCCTAACATCGAAACTTTCATCCCCTATTTTACCCCCTTAGGGGTGGAATTTCGAAAAACCCTTTCTTATTGGATACCTACTGTTCACAAAGAATATACCCTCTAAATTTCATGTCTATAGGACCAGTGGTTTAGGCTGTGCGTTGATATATCAGTCAATCAGTAAGTCAGGACTTTGAATTTTATATATACAGATTTATTCAGCGAACCGAGTACGGCAAAGGCCTCCCCTAACTCCCCCCATTCCTTCCTATTGCTAGCTTTCCTTCCCCATGTCACTCCTGACTCCTGTACTAGTCATCCATCCACCTTCTCTTTGGTCTTCCTCTTTCTCTTTTTATTTCTTTTGGGTACCATTCAGTAGCTTTCTTAGTCCAACGATTATCAGTTGTTCTTATAACATGCCCTGCCGAATTCCATTTCATTTTTTGTATGTATTTGTTAAAATCCACAGTTTTATTTTTTCTCTTACTATTTCGTCACCAGGCGTCGGGAGGGTCTCCATCTCCACCGCTCCGTCGTCGACATTCCGTGTTGCCGTACCTCTTTCCTTATACGCACGGCCAAGTTGTGGAATGCTCTCCCGGACAAGGTGGTTCCTTCCACACTTATTCTACGGTATGCCGTAGAATATAAGATATTATATCCCGGGAAAACATTAGATCCTCGGGAATTCGGGTGAAACCGCGGGGCGCGCACTAGTTATAAAAACTAAACTAAACGTATGGTCGCGCAGCCACAATAGTGATGTAGCGCGACGCGGGAACAAGGACGCGTCTCGTCTGTCACCGCACGTAATCCTCATTCACCACCTATGTTCACCACGGGCAGTCATCGCGAGCGAGCCGCGCGAGCGCATGCGGCTAGTTGTAGTTAAGGAGCTGATGTCTGTGGAGCTGCCCAACATTTGAATACCTAATGAAAGTAAAAAAATATAATAATAATATACACCTATATGTGAAAGTTTAGATGTTTGCGAAGCGATTGCTCTTTAACTTATTTAGCTAATCATTTATTTTTATATTCGATTGATATCATCTTCAGAATCTACTAGTTCTTCTTTTTTAATTTTTTTCAATACATAAAAATCTTCGTTTTTAATCTGAAAATCTTTTGAAAGTTTTTGTTTCCGTGGGGTTCTGCCAGTCGGTGCTGTTGATGTCACTGTTGTCTTTTTCGAAGATATTGTTTCATCGGTTTGAGTGCCGGTGGAACTGGTCGCAGGGCTCGAAGGCCCTTCTAATTTAATATCAGGTAATGTGTCAACATTAGATTTAGTTTGTGAAGGAACATCAGTGGGTTTATCAGAGGTTTCTGAATATATGCCTTCCTGCGCTTCTTGATATAACTGTTTTGTTGGAATTGCAGTGTTTTTAAGTTTTTTGACTAATATCATCGCAGAACTATCAAAATGTTCGGAACAAACTTCATAGCTTCTGTATCTTAACTTTTCTTTTTTTAACAAATCTTGTCTTCCGATTAGTTTTAACCATTTTCGCCGCCTGAAATTAACAATAATGATACTGATGTAAGGTCACACGGTCACTTATTTTTTTGAAATTATGCGTATAAGTGTTATAAGTTACGCAATAGGCTTCATAATGATGGTAATTATGTGTGAAATAAGAGTAATTTTTTTTTCCGTTCCGCAAATCCTGCAGATCCCGCATTAATGGTCACGCAAAAATGGTCCGGGATCCCGCGTATGCGGAATTGGATTCCTTACGTGAAGCTAGGTTAACAACGATAATCATATCCCCAGTAGTACCTTTAAATAAGTAGGTAAGGTTTAATATGATTTTCTTACCTCTCTGAGTCCTTGGGTAGCGAAAATAGTACTAGGTCGGGTATCTTCTTATTTGTATTCAAGCAGCCGAATGCGATACAATTTCGCGAGTTATATTTTCTCTGTCTTTCCATATCGAGTAGTTATACCACAGAGATACAGAATAAAAGTAGGTAGGTATGTAAATACCTACGTACGGGATGGGCGCACGAGAACGTTCTGTGCGTCGCGTGCGTCACGGAACAGAGTCACGGGCGGTCGCGGCTCGCGCGCGCCACCCACTGAATAGTAAAGCCGTCGGCCGCTCCCCGCGCACGCAACTGCCCATAATGTTGTCGTGCCTAAACTAAGCGAAAAAGCCGGCCGAATGATTTAAAAAAAATCTAGATTCCTGTCTGATATATTTACATCATCTTTGAAAGAATCTGTCCACTGTTGGGCACTCTTAATGCTGAAACTGAAATAAATAAAGGTTGCTAAGCATGGAAATGCCTTGCGTTTGTATGTACCCTGCCTGACTGACTACTACTCTCGGAACTGGCTCTCAAGTGCAGCTGCTTTCAAGCTGCACTTGAGAGCCAGTTCCCTTCTATGCTAGGAGGGACGTACAACACAAAATGCGATCCAACCGATGAAATAATGGTAACGAATTTCAATTATACGATTGAAATTGAATGAAATTTTCTTTTCAATTTAGTATAGATGCGCATATATTAAGCAAATACATATAGGTTAATTGTATTTAATATGGAAAACTATATATATAGTTCAGTAGGTAACAGCTGCCGTTGGCCTCGCGGAGTGTCAGGGTCGCGCGGGACCGCCGCATGCAGCATGGCGCAAGCACGAGGCGGTGAGGCTGCCTCAAGATTCGTGATCTATGCTCGAGATATTTGTGCCTTTCAAATTACTACCTAATGATCAATGAAGATTAAGAGGTCAGCAAATTATGATATTACTGATAATTTACATACATAATATATTTTGCACGGTGATAAGGTATCTTGTAGTACCCGGCTGGCTGGCTACCCTCAAGTTGAGTCGCCAATCACCTAGCGGTGTGTTCCGTCTGACAGCTAGCTGCACTTGAGAGTCAGTTCCTTTCTATTCTAGGCTTTGTGTGCTTACCACCTTCGGCTAAATCATTACTTACAATGGTGGGTTATCGTCAAATACAGGTATTTATTTATTTATTTTTCACTTTAATTATGAATTACGAAAAAATCTTCTTGAGGGTTTTGAAATAATTTGATAAGTTGTTAGATGATTCCATGGATCCGAAAAGTTGTGTCGAAAATGTATAGTTTCAATTAAATTGTACCTGAGCTGCCGAAAAGAAAACTAATAAGTTTTCCTTTCGGCAGTATTAAAGAATTAATAGGTAATAAATAATTGCTTCAAACTTTATTGTAGTGCTTACCAACAACTACGCTAAATGCTGTTCATTGCATTGCACTCAGTTCCCTCTAAGCTTTGTGTGCTGCTTTCCACCTTCTGACACCTTATCAGTTTACTCCTGCAGGGCTATTTTAAAACGTCGGATTCGATATCGGAAACGGATTCAAAAATTTCCGAAGCGAATTTCAGCAATTGCTTTTTTAATTTCCGAAAACTTTTCGATGAATCGAATTGATATTTCCATAAAGAAACATCAAAAATATTCAAATTCGGAAATTAAAAAAGCAATTGCGGTATAATCGCATCGGTAGTTTTTGAATCCGTTTCCGATATCGAATCCGAGCGTTTTAAAATAGCCCTGCTGAACTCCTAAATTGATGAGATAATGTTGAAACACAAGCCAATTTTGTAACATTATAGATCCTCATATTTATTTTTAAATCACTTGGTACAATAAAAGTTTAATAAAAAACGTATAATAATATTGTTGGCTCGCTCTCGCATCGGCACGTCCAACCGGTCCGCTGTTACCGAGCGTGTTTTGCCATCCACTTGCCTCGCCACGAGCAGCCACGAGCGACGCGAAGCGATAAGTGGCGTAAACAAACTGAACTGAACCAACCAGAGCGCTGTGTTTCGCTGTCGTTATACCAGTTGTACTGGCAACTGTGTGCGAATGGGAGCTAGGTACGTAATATTAATGCACTTACTGATAAACATACTAATGCAAAGAATTCTGGTGTCATCAATTTAATAAGAGTTTGATAATTTAATAATAATTTGATATTCTTTGAACAGTTATACACTTTCTGTTGTAGTATTTAAAAACATTGACGTCCTTCACGCTAAGCACCACCCTGATTTCGATGAATATTTATACAGTACCTATGTTATGAAAGGATAAATTAATAAATAAATGTAAATGTAATAACCTTATGAACGACGGGAACGAAAAAAAAGAAAAGAAAAGGAGAAAATCACATACATATGAATACAGAAACCATACTTACGCAACATAAAATTCGAAAGCACGACCAAGTGCTAAAACCAATCCGCTCAACCTTAAAGAGCATTCGGTGTTGGCAATTTTCTCGAAAGACATGTTGATTAAACCTTCGCAATATTTCCATTAGTAGTGAGAGCAAAAGATGCCGAACAAACATTATAGGTGACGGTGGGTGTGCTTATCTGCAGATCCTTCTTAAGGGGTGCGGGGTGCGGCACAAGTGCTTCGCGAGACCTGAATACAAATAGAGGGACGTATTTAAGCCAGGATTTTCAATCGCTGCACGACGACGTTCAAGCATTTTAAGTAGGCGTGTGTGATCCAACATGTAGATGAAACAGCTCCGACGATGGGGTGCCTCTGCACCCCCAGCTCGTGTTACATTTAAATTTGCTTCTTTCACCTTTGTCCCGAGTTTAATATCAACTTGGTGAGATTTGCTCGCACACGCACGACGTTGGTTTTGGTTTCTTGATTAAGTAATTTCTACAGTATATTTGCTTTCTCTCTGTGTAGGGTGCCTTTTTTTGAGTAGACTGGTCATGTATCCACCCAACATCACTCTGACAGAAAATGTACTTGAATAGAAAGCTAATTAGGATAATGTAACATGTAAGAGAAAGCTCTCATATGGAAAAAAAATCCTCGAAGACAGCATTTTAGATGAAAGCGACATTAACCAGCAGAGAACAAGGAATAAAGGCTATCAAAAAAACAGAAATTAAATCTAGAAATATGATCGACAAACAGCTACGAACGACCTTGGCTTGCCGAATTTGGCGAAAATTAAGGGAAATTAAGCAAGACACGCACGCTTGCCGAAACATCGTTTCCGCTACGACAAATAACACGTTTACAAAAATAGTGGAACCGTCGATTTACACTATTATTAAAAGACGGCACTGTACCAGGTAGCCACATCCGAGAAGTAACCCAAGTTTTTTAAGTCAACAAAGGTAGAAAGTCTTAGCTTATCTAACTGTAATTTAGAAGATTGTTTTGAACGCTGCTGGTCTGATATTATGTAAAATAATACTATGTAGTAGTTAAAAGACCACACTGATCTTAATGATAATATAAAAAATGATTGCTCAATTAATGTAAAATTTAGTAATTCATATAAATTCAATCATGTCGAGGAGATGCTGTGGGCACAAAATGTAGAAAACATCAATAATAATGTTATCGAGATGAAATACAAAGGTAAAGCAAATCATGACTTGTATCAAGTGCTCTACAAATGCGCAGTAATTGCAGCTGCTTATTTAAACCGAATAGCGATAGTAAAGGGGACTTTTACTATAAAAGTGCGTATGTACAGTCACACCACACACCCCTCTATATGGTGAAGTTCGACTCTTATTATTAAATAATAGCTTTCATTCTACGTGTTTAGTTGCCAATGGTGATATTCTGCATCACAGTACGGCAGCTGTCATTCCAAAAGTAACTAATTTGTAACTGTTGCTAGAAAAAATACTCTTGCGAATGGTGGTGTGATTTTAAGAACTTAAGATTAGTTAGTATGAGATAGATTTCAAGGTAATGTTTTAAGCCATCTCGGAAATATGAAAAGGTAACATATTGTTAGAAATAACAGGACACTAACAAAAGGAGCAGTAGGTACCTACATTGTCTTCACAATATTTAGGTTCATTGTCTTAAAGACCGTAAAGGTACACTTCCCACAGGTCTTTGTACGAAAGGTATTGTTTGTGAAGAAAAAAATTCAACAAGAAAATATAACATTTATTGTTTCAATCATTCCTGTAGGTTGGTATTCAATATGAATAATTCCGTACTAACTCAAATGTACTCAACATGTTGACGCTTATCTTATTTTAAATGTTTTTTATCTAATATTGTGTTTGTTGGGTTTTTGATGTTTTGTAAGTAAGTAAGTACTTCTTAATTACATTGTTTCTGCGACAGACATGCTTAAATACAAATATCTCTAATATTCATAATATTTTTAAATAAGATTAAATAATATACCTATAATGTCACGCCGGTTTCGTTGAGCAAGATAGCGGACATTACCTCAACTAAGAATATGACAAATATCCCAAAACTTATTTATTGTTAAACATATAAACATTAACTTAAACACCTTTACTTTCTATCTTGTTTGTATAAAATTATGAAAGTGCTATTCACATATTATAATGCGCTTGTATACATTAAATTATATTATTACTATTTGTAGACTAGGCTCTAAATGCATATTTATTTCAGTGTGCTCTAGTTCTACCCTTTTCAATTTACCTTTCTAACTAACCTCGTCATTATAAGGAACTAAAATGATATAAATATTTACCCACTTCAATGTTTTTTTAAATTATTCTACAACTTAACTATTTACAGCGCTTCATTCATCCGGCAGTATACGAAACTCGTGAACCTTATCCAACACGCCAATTTTCTGGTCCTCTTCATCGCTCCTCGCCTCCACGGAGTTGGTCAGGTTGATGGCGTCGCTCTGCTCGTCTATGCCGTTGTGACCGTCCTCCTCGTCCAGTAAGTTATGGAGGAAGTTGAGGCACTGTCGTCGGAACAGCCTCTGCTTCCTCATGGGCAGCTCCTGGTAGTCGTTGTATATTCCTCGGAAGAAGTGGAAGTAGGCCGAGTTCTCGTCGGGCTCGAAGGTGTGTGAGCTGGAGGTGTCGTCGAGGGGCGGCGGCTCGAAGGCCTGCGCATGCGCACCCAGCGAGAACCAGGGGCTGTGCATGAAGGGTTTGATGTCCACCGACTCGGCGGCGGCCGCCCCCGCCGGCTGCTCGCTGATACTCAGGAATGATGTCGGCGTGAATGAAGAGTACGGTGATGATCGCCTGCGGATGGGAGGCGCGTGTTAATATGTCACGATAGCCGATAGCAGGCAATATTTTCTGTGTCACCTTTATTCGCACATTCGCGGGCAACAATCCGCCTGTTCAGCGACCACCACGTTTCTTATCTTTGAAAAAGATACGAATCGGATTGTAAAGAGTTTGCGTTTTGATATTCCATGCATGATGCAGAAGTGCGAATCGGAACAGAGAGAGAGAGAGCTTCTAAGGAGCGTGCAAAATTACCTATTTTTGGTAGGCACGAGAGGATAAACTTAAATATATAAAACTTTTATCAGTTTTTATACCGAATATTCCGATGACAGATTTTTTCGTATCACTTCCAATGTTGAGAGTACACACGGCAACACATCAAGCTATACATTTCTAGTATAAGCTGATCTCGCATTGTATAGGATTTCCCTGCAATGAGAGGTCAGCTTATATTGGAAATGTATAGCTTGATCTGTAGCCGTGCGTACATTACCAGCAACATATTAATATACTGTAAATATTTTATAAACCCCGCAAAACATAACAACAACATAACGGTTTTGGTCGCGATTTGCCGGCCTGGCATATAATTTCGCATTTTTAAAATACTTTAAATGCCTCAAGTTATTTCTTAGGCGCCAAGGATCAATAATAACGTCATTTCAACGTCTCTAAATATCTTTTTTTTTGTACAAATCTCGCCAAGACATTGAAATCTGTGAATAAATACATGATTCATGATATTTGTAACGTTCTTCCTTCTGCTCCTCGCTTCTTATTAATTTGAAGTTTTTGAAAATAAAAATGGATTTCTTCTATAAACTCAATTTGATAATGAAAGTGTGAACGCAGATGGAAAAACTCTATTTGATAATGATCGCAGTGGAAAACTCTTTTATATTTATTAGGAGATCGCAATTACTTGAGTTTAAAAATTTAACAATTTATTAATTTTATTTACAAAATCAGTGGTATCTCTTGTGCTGCAAGAGATACCACTAATACACCTTGATAATATTATTAGGATTGATGAGAATATCAATTAGTTTTATTGCTAGCTAGTCTAATTTGTTGCTTTTTATCTTCTTTATATTATAATGTCTCTAATATGTGAACATTTTGCTGGTTTATTGCGTAAAATGAAGTTAAAATTAGATCTCACACATTTCATAAGATGCGGGACATCAAATATGTAATGATATTTTGTGTATGTTTTATCCCTTTAGATGCGCTTAAGAGGAAATGCTGGTTTTTTGAATGTGTGGATAATGGACGACCCTGCTTTACCCGTTTGTACCGGCTATTCAGCATACCAACTTAGATGCATTTGATTAACCCATAGATAACGTTTTGCAAGTTGCAAGTGCCTTGGATTTTGTAAACAGCTAAAAATGTTAGTTGGCAATTTATCTTATATTTTGTACCTCTCATACCTTTTTTCTCCCAGCTTGTACAACATACTTTCCATTTGCTTTTTAGTTACTTTTATAACGCTCTACAATTATTAATAAGATTCCAGTATAAACGGTACCCCTGTCAATGGGTCCCAAGTAACATGTTACCTTGCCATTTGTCCTCCTCCTTTGTCACCGTCCATGTGACGTGTGTGTAGAGTTTGTGAAGTTAAGGCGTGTAGAATTATAAGCTTGGCTCTACGCCCATATAAACTTCCATCCCCTAGTTGGGGGATAAAAGTTACAAGTATTAGTTTTTTTTTGTTTGTGTACTAATACTAGCTTACGAGTACTGCTTCGAGTGGCAGGAGCACTACCGTGCCCTCAGATGGATGAATGTTGTGTAGGCCTACAGGCTTACTTACGTGATCGTCATGTGCTCAAGCTTGTAATAGTGTACCTAACTTATCATCATAGCTCGGATGTATTATGAAGCTTTATTGTCTCTGTTCCATTTGTTTACTTTGTGGCGGCGGATGTGCCACGCGCGCGAGTAGTGTACCTAGTTGCGGATGTGTGTGGTATGGTGTGTGACTCACGTGTCAGTGGCCATGTGCTCCCGCAGGAACTGCAGCTCGTCGGCGAGGTACCACTTGGAGACCATGCGGCCCTTGCCGGTGCGGGCGCCGTGCATCTCGTTGCGGAGGTGCCGCGAGTACGAGTTGCGGATGTGGGACCACTTGCGACGCACATCCGCCACTGCCGCACACGGACAAGCGCACATTAACATTCATGAACTAACTAGCAACTCGACGTCTAAACTAAATTAGAAGACTCCGACACGACATGTAAAGCTTAATCCCACCAAAAACTTTTGTATGTAAAATGTGCCAAGACGAGACCATATGGCTCGCACTGTCACAAAGTTATCAGATCTCATGTAGAGCCAAGCTTATAACTTTACACGGCCTAACTCTACAGGCCCTAACTTCACAAACTTTACACCTCAGTCAAAATATATGGCTTGGCCGTTTCACTACCGTCACATGGGCGTAAGAAAAAAGAATATTCACTGTTAATTACTTTTCTGTTAAA